>JAZAQT010000889.1:0-128493 GCA_036417435.1 Inia geoffrensis | reverse complement strand
TGCAAGGATTCTTCAATATACGCAAGTCTATCAATGTGATACACCATATTAACAAATTGAAGGAGAAAAACCATATGATCATCTCAATAGATGCAGAGAAAGCTTTTGACAAAATTCAACACCCATTTATGATAAAAACCCTACAGAAAGTAGGCATAGAGGGACCTTTCCTCAACATAATAAAGGCCATATATGACAAACCCACAGCCAACATCATCCTCAATGGTGAAAAACTGAAAGCATTTCCACTAAGATCAGGAACAAGACAAGGTTGCCCACTCTCACCACTCCTATTCAACATAGTTTTGGAAGTTTTAGCCACAGCAATCAGAGAAGAAAAGGAAATAAAAGGAATCCAAATCGGAAAAGAAGAAGTAAAGCTGTCACTGTTTGCAGATGACATGATACTATACATAGAGAATCCTAAAGATGCTACCAGAAAACTACTAGAGATAATCAATGAATTTGGTAAAGTAGCAGGATACAAAATTAATGCACAGCAATCTCTGGCATTCCTATATACTAGTGATGAAAAATCTGAAAGTGAAATCAAGAAAACACTCCCATTTACCATTGCAACAAAAAGAATAAAATACCTAGGAATATACCTACCTAGGGAGACAATAGACCTGTATGCAGAAAATTATAAGACACTGATGAAAGAAATTAAAGACGATACAAATAGATGGAGGGATATACCATGTTCTTGGATTGGAAGAATCAACATAGTGAAAATGACTCTACTACCCAAAGCAATCTATAGATTCAATGCAATCCCTATCAAACTGCCACTGGCAGTTTTCACAGAATTAGAAAAAAAATTTTCACAATTTGTATGGAAACACAAAAGACCCCGAATAGCTAAAGCAATCTTGAGAGCGAAAAACGGAGCTGGAGGAATCAGGCTCCCTGACTTCAGACTATACTACAAAGCTACAGTAATCAAGACAGTATGGTACTGGCACAAAAACAGAACGATAGATCAATGGAACAGAATAGAAAGCCCAGAGATAAACCCACGCACATATGGACACCTTATCTTTGATAATGGTGGCAGGAATATACAGTGGAGAAAGGACAGCCTCTTCAATAAGTGGTGCTGGGAAAACTGGACAGCTACATGTAAAAGTATGAGCTTAGATCACTCCCTAACACCATACACAAAAATAAGCTCAAAATGGATTAAAGACCTAAATGTAAGGCCAGAAACTATCAAACTTTTAGAGGAAAACATAGGCAGAACACTCTATGACATAAATCACAGCAAGATCCTTTTTGACCCACCTCCTAGAGCAATGGAAATAAAAACAAAAATAAACAAATGGGACCTAATGAAACTTCAAAGCTTTTGCACAGCAAAGGAAACCATAAACAAGACCAAAAGACAACCCTCAGAATGGGAGAAAATATTTGCAAATGAAGCAACTGACAAAGGATTAATCTCCAAAATTTACAAGCAGCTTATGCAGCTCAATGACAAAAAAACAAACAACCCAATCCAAAAATGGGCAGAAGACCTAAATAGACATTTCTCCAAAGAAGATATGCAGACTGCCAACAAACACATGAAAGAATGCTCAACATCATTAATCATTAGAGAAATGCAAATCAAAACTACAATGAGATATCATCTCACACCAGTTAGAATGGCCATCATCAAAAAATCTAGAAACAATAAATGCTGGAGAGGGTGTGGACAAAAGGGAACCCTGTTGCACTGCTGGTGGGAATGTGAATTGGTTCAGCCACTATGGAGAACAGTATGGAGGTTCCTTAAAAAACTCAAAATAGAACTACCATATGACCCAGCAATCCCACTACTGGGCATATACCCTGAGAAAACCAAAATTGAAAAAGAGGCGTGTACCAAAATGTTCATCGCAGCTCTATTTACAATAGCCCGGGGATGGAAACAACCTAAGTGCCCATCGTCAGATGAATGGATAAAGAAGATGTGGCACATATACACAATGGAATATTACTCAGCATTAAAAAGAAACGAAATTGAGCTATTTGTAATGAGGTGGATAGACCTCGAGTCTGTCATACAGAGTGAAGTAAGTCAGAAAGACAAAGACAAATACCGTATGCTAACACATATATATGGAATTTAAGAAAAAAAAATGTTATGAAGAACCTAGGGGTAAGACAGGAATAAAGACACAGACCTACTGGAGAACGGACTTGAGGATATGGGGAGGGGGAGGGGTGAGCTATGAGAGGGCGAGGGAGGGGCATAGACATATATATACTAACAAACGTAAGGTAGATAGCTAATGGGAAGCAGCCGCTTGGCACAGGGATATCTGCTCGGTGCTTTGTGACTGCCTGGAGGGGTGGGATAGGGAGGGAAGGAAGGAGAGATACGCAAGAGGGAAGAAATATGTGAACGTCTGTATATATATAACTGATTCACTTTATTGTAAAGTAGAAACTGACACACCATTATAGAGCAATTTTAACCCAATAAAGATGTTAAAAAATAAATAAATAAAAAATAAAACAAGTTTGTAAGCTGAAAAAAAAAAAAAAACATACATTTATAGGTCTCCATAAGAAAATTATTTGTGTACAGCAGCATACACACAGCAGTGTAAATAAGCTAAATCCTCTTATAAAAATAAATTTGAAAAGAAAACACAAGGACTGTGAAATAGAGAGAAATTCTTAAATAAGTCCTTCAGGGCTTGTGAGGAATCTTGGATTTACCACCTCTACATTCACAGCTGGGGGAGAGATAAGGCTGGACACTTGGGGCTGATACTATTGGTGAGGGAATGCAGACCCTTTGAGGTAATGGTGCATGGTTCCCTTTCCACGGGTCCCAAATCTCCACGTTTAATGGATTTATCATTCAGCTAAAATATGCATGGAAAACCCAGAATATGGTCCACGAAGTAATCAGGCAAAATTTCTAAAACTCATCGCCATTTTCTCCCCCTGGTACTCGAGTTCGCCGTTCCAGATGCGATATTAACATTCTCCCCACTTGGAGACTCAGTGCCTTTGACCTCTTGTTGCGCACTGTTTGCAATTTCTGTGGACGATGAACAGGAATAAGGAGAACCAATGAGCGGCTAACTCGATGTGTTTGGACGGGCACATTGAACTCTGATTTCCCTACAGGAAGAAGAATTCACCAAAGGCTCAGCATGCCATGCCGGAACGAGATTAGGGCCTGAAGCAATTCTTCGGGTTTGCGGTCAGCTCACAAGAAAGCGAGCTGAGAAAAGGAGATTTTTGGCAGTGTAACTCACAATCCTGCAGAGTTCCAAATGACCCCTATCATCCCAAAATTTATTGAAGGAAGGCTGTGGAGAGGACTTGAACGCGATGCAGAATTGCAGAAAACAGATATCAGGGGGTAGATAAGAAGTGCTCTGAAAGCGTAGGAAAAGAGGCAGCAGTTCGACAGTGATGCACTTGGCCAAAAAGTGCGTATGCGTTTTTTCCTGAATATATTGAGGAAAAAACGCATACGCCCTTTTTGGCCATCCAAGCAGGCCTGCAATGGAAATCCGCAATACAATTAAGTCTCACTTCCCACCAATCAAAAGGGCCGTCCGAAAAAAGTGTAAAATCCAGAGAGGCAGGACAGGCCATGGAGAACCGGCAGCCTTGTTATGCTGATGGGCGGGATGTAAATTGCCAACAGCCACTATGGAGAAGTGGATGGTGTTTCCTGGAACAAAGAAAAAACCAAGTTAGTGAGCCTAGGGCACTTCCACTTATGGTGCTATAGATTCGGAAAATTTAAATGAAAAAGACAGAGCCACACCAAAGTTTGGGGCTGCTCTGTGTACGGGAGCCTTGACTATGGTACAACTTTAATAGCCCAGAAAGAGAAAAATGGATATAGAAGTTGTGGTACATCCCTACAATGGAATATCACTCAACAACGAAATCAATGGCAACAGACCAGTAGCAGCATAATGAGTGGATGTAGGTACGATGCTTCTAAGTGAAATAAGTCACTCAGAAAAAGAAACATCACAACATATCACTAACACCGGGAGTATAAACACGGCTCCAGATGAACGGTTTCACAGTTAGTAATTTCTGTAGAAGATGACCAGGAATAAGGAGATCCAATGAGGGACTATCTCTATGTGTTTGGACGGGCACATTGAACTCTGATTTCCCACCAGGGAGAAGAATTCACCAAAGGCTCAGCGTGCCTTGCCAGAACCAGGTTAGGGCCTGAAGCAATTCTTCGGTTTTGCAGTCAGCTCACAAGGAAGCTAGTTGAAAAAAGGAGCTTTCTGAACACTGTAATTCACAATCCTGCACAATTACACATGACCCCTATCATCCAAAAATATATTGAAGGAAGGCTGTGAAGAGGACATGAACGCGAGACAGAATTGCAGAAAACAGATATCCGGTGGTAGATTAAAATTGCTCTGAAAGTAAAGGAAAAGAGGCAGCACTTCGCCAATGATACACTTAGCCAAAAAGGGCGTATGTGTTTTTTCCTGAATATATTCCAGAAAAAACGCATACCCTCTTTTTGGCCAACAAACAAGCCTGTAATGGAAATTTGCACTACAATGAAGTCTCACTTCCCACCGCTTTAAAGTGTCGTCTGAAAAAAGTGTAAAATCCCGAGAGACAGGACTGGCCATGGAGTACAGGGAGCTTGGTTATGCTGATTGGCGGGATGTAAATTGCCAACGAGTACTGTGGAGTTGTGTATGGTGTTTCCTGAAACATCTAAAAATCAAAGCCACAGAGCCTAGGGCACTTCCACTTATGGCCATATAGCTTAGGAAAATTTAAAGGAGGAAGACACAGCCACCCCAATATTTAGGACTGCTGTGTTTTCAGCAATGTCCACTACAGTACAACTTATATATCCTGGACAGAAAAAAATGGATAAAGACCTTGTGCTTCTTTTGTATAATGAAATATCACTCAACAGTGATATGAATGTAATCAGGCCTGTAGAAGCAAAATGAGTGGATTCCAGTATGATGATTCTATGTGAAATAAGTCACACAGAAAAAGAAAATTCTTATAAGTTATCACTAATAAAGGGAATGTAAACTTGGCTACACATGAACTGAATTACAAAACACAACAGAGTCTCACTTTTAGGAAACAATCTTATGCTTTTTTTAAGGGGAAAGTTGAGTTGGGGTGCGTCATAAAACCAGAGATTGAAATTAGCCCAAAAACCATTCCATAAGCCAAGTATGTAATAGACAGGACCTACTCCTTGCTCAAAGAAATAAACTCAACAATGAAGTATCACCTCACACCTGTTAGAATGGGCATTATCAGAAATTCTGCAAACAACAAAGGCTCGAATGGTGTGGAGAAAAGGAAACCTCTTTCACTATTGTTGGGAATGTAAATTGATACAGTTACAATAGAGAACAGCATGGAGGTTCCTTAAAAACTAACCATAAATTACCATATGATCCAGCCATCTCACTCCTGGGCATATATCCAGAAAAAAAACAAAAATAAAGAGGAGGTTTTCACCACAAAGTTCATTGCATCACTATAATAGCCAGGTAATGGAAGCAACCTAAATGTCCACAGACACATGAATGCATAAAGAGATGATACATATATAAAATGGAATATTACTCAGCCATAAGAATGAATGAGTTGGATCATTTGTAGAGATGTCAATGGATCTAGAGACTGTCATAGAGAGTGAAGTATGTCAGAAAGAGAAAAACAAATATTGTATATGAATTCATATATGTGGAACCTAGAAAAATTGTGCAGATGAACCAGTTTGCAAGGCAGAAATAGAGCAACAGATGTAGAGAAAAAAACATATGGACATCAAGTGGGGAAAGCTGTGGGGGTTAGGTGGTGGGAGGAGTTGAGAGATTCAGATTGGCATTTATATGTATAAAATAGATAACCAATAGATAAATAGATAACCAAGTGTAAAATAGATAACCAATAAAAACCTGCTGTATAAAAAACTAAAATATATTTCAAAATTTAAAAAACAATTAAAACAGAAAAAAAGGTTCTTCCCTTCACATACGTGCATTTATATGAATATATTATTTCCATGCTTATATCTATAAATACAAAAAAGAGGAATAAAATCTACCTAGAACCCAAAATAAAGAAAAAAAAAAAAAAAAAAAAAAAAAACTAAACAGAACCTACCAGTTACACAGAGGAAAACCGTATCAGGGCACTTGCTCCAGTTGTAAACAATTCTGAAGTTGGTCAGTGAGGGGAATCATCTCCCATTCAACCAGCAGCCCCCACGCAACAAGTGTCCTCATTGTAAAGCTGGGGGAATGTGCCGAGACCTCTGTGAGTAAACGTGAGCTGAGGCCCAGGCCAGCTGCTGCTGAACTGTTCCCACCCTTCCCAGGTAAAACACCTGAATATGTGCAAGGACTTGAAAGCCTAGAGGAAGGGCCGTGGAGCCACACAAGCGACAGCATGCCGGCCGACTTGGTGCCTGCAGGCCAGCCAGGATGGTCCTGGCCCTGGGTGCTCTTCTGGAAGCCTTCCATTTCCCTGCCTGAGAAACCCCTCCTGTCCCGCCCCCACTGCTTTTTTTCCTCCCTCACCTCTGCCCAGGGAGAATTTCCAGCAGCAGTTATAGGTGACAGATCTTCTTCTTTAGCAGGTGGCAGCCTGGAAACTGCTGCAGAAAGTCCAGCAGAGCCCAACTCACACTAGGCCTCTCACAAAGCCGTGACTTCTCAATCCCTCCCACCAGCCCAGCCCCGAGACTAATGACAGGACAGAGAATATGGTGTCAGGCAGAGCTGCAGGGGCTCTTGCTGCCTGGTGCGGTGTTTATATTGACCTCAAAACATGCACACCTGGGGAGGGCTGGCCCGATTGGTCAGGCTGCACAGGTCAGCCAATCCTCACTACTCAGGGGCTCACAGTTGCAGAAAATTGACCTTGCTGAACGGGCCATCTCCAAGCAACAGGTGTAGGCTCTTGAAAGTCCGGATACACAAGGGGCTGCAGCTCTGGCTTGTTTTCGAATCATTTTATCTGGCCCATGAGTGGGAGACAGCTTCAAGAAAATCGTCTCCTAATGAGAGGGACACAGAAGTCAGGGAGAGGAGAGGTGAGTGGTGGCTGGAGGCAGAGGCTTGGTGCCCTGGGTGCAGTGGAAGTGTCTGGAAGACCAGGCAGAGGGAGGCCCTGCAGAGTGATGCCCAGGGTCACAGACATGTCGGAGCTGCTGTTTGTTAGTTCAAGTCCTGCTCTGAGGTGCTCTGTGTCAGCTCTGAGAGACAGGTGAGCTGAGGTTGCTCTGCAATGAGGGCTATGTGCACGGTTCCTCTTTGCCCAGCCCTGCCACGGTACCTGCAAGGGTAGATCTGTATCCTGGGAGGGGCTTGACCAGGAGAGCCCAATGAGCTGGGGTGGGGGTGAGGTACCTGCCCAGGTGAGCTCCATATCCTGGAAATTGCCTGACCACGAGAGACAAATGGGCCGCTGGGGACCTGGTAAATGATGTCAGGACAGTCAATTATGCCACCGAGGGTATACCTCTAGTAGTTCCTAATTCCTACACACTGCTAGTCATTCTACCAACCACCAGGACATGGTGTTCTGTATTAGACTTCAATGATGCCTTCTTTTGCATTCCATTAGTCCCAGAGTCACAAGAAATTTTGCCTCGTGACTGGCAGGACTCAACATACAACAAAAATAATACTGCTGGGCCGCCTCGCCCCAAGGGTATAAAAATTCCCACACCATCTTTGGGAAAGCTTAGCTAAAGACCTAAAAGTTCTACCTCTGGAAAAGGAAACCCTCCTTCAATATGCAGACACCAATCTAATCGCCAGCTCTACTAAGGAGGCCTCTGAACTACCAAGCCAATATAGGATAGAAGTTGTCCAAGAAAAAGCTCAAATATCACACACTAAGGTGACCTGCCTGGGCTTCGTTCTCACAGAAGGTCTGAGAAGCCCATCCCAGGAAAGGGAAGAAACCATTTGCAGCCTTAGCCCTTCTAAAAGTAGAAGACAGCTTAGGAGTTCCTGGGGAGGCTGGGGTTTGCTGCATCTGGATCCCGAACTAGAGTCTAATAGCTGGGCCTCTATATGAAACACTGAAAGGGAAAGATGATGATCCTTTTGAATAGAATCCAGAAGTGGTCTTTCAAGAATGGAAAGAGCGGTCAATTCAGACCCTTGACCTGGAACTCCCTAATTTAGCTAAACCCTTTGACCTTTACATTCCTGGTGAAAGGTGAATTGCCATTGGAGTATTAGTGCAAAAACCGGGACCACTTGAAAAGGAACAACGCAAGAATGCTAACCAGGTAGGATAAACTACGGTCACCAAGGGGCTTGGTCCACCACCACATCTGGCCAGGATACTGGCAGTATCTAAAAACCTGGAAATCAGCAGCCTGAAAGGCCACCTCCCTCCTAAGGGAAAAGGACCCCATGTGTTGATCCTAACCACCAAACATGCCCTGAGGTTGCAGGGTTCGCTCCATGGGCACACTGACCTCGAGTGAGGAGACCCTCCAACTCCAACCTCCAGAAAGACAACTGGGGGCAACGGGGCCCCATGGCAACTCGTGTAACCATCACTTTACCTGGAGTTTCTCTCAGAAAACAACAAGAGTGTGTCAAAAAAGAGTAGACTACTGCTTTCAGGGCTTACTGCACCCAGAGGGGAGCTAATAAGCTTGGCAGGGGAACCATATATCACATTGTCACCATAGAAAAGCCTACAGCCACCGTGGTGATGGTGGCCAATAAGACCAGCTGCAGTCCTGGCTACCTCAAAAGGCTGTTGACTCAGTGTCCATCATGGTGTTGCATCACCACTGACCCTGGACTGACTGCGAGTTGAGCAGGCAAGGCTCTGACACCTGGTACTGTTTTTACATTAATTCAGGGGCCTAATTGAAGAAAACAAAGACTGCTGGTCAGAGCATCTAGGCTGGCAGAAACGGTCAGCCTAAGGTGGCCTAACAAATGTGCGATGGGGTAAAACCTGCCTCCACATTGTCTCTGCACATCCCTTTCCTGTACCCTTAAAGGTCATTAGAATCTATAACACTTCCAATGCTGGTACTCAGGTGGACGAGCAGGGAGGCAGCAGCTCTGGGGACAATGAATCTCACCTGGAGGCTGCTGGGGAGAAGTTCTGACCCTCACCCCCGGGTATGAGGGCTCCCAACTCAGCACTCAGCAGTTACAGAAGAGGGGTCTGCACACTCAGCACTCCAAGAATGAGGAACGGGACAAAAGGCAGAGGAGGGCTTTGTCACCAGCAAAGCCCATTAAAAATCCTTGGGACATAAAAATAGAATCTGGGCAATAAAATAAAGTCTAACCTTTGTTACCCTTTGTGATTTGCCTAATTTCAAGTGCTCCTAGGTTCCCGCATGCAGAGCTGCCACACCCGGCACTTTAGACCAGATTTCCTACTGCAGAATGGCTGGGTCGACACTTCAGCTCCTGGGGCCCAGTGCAGGCTCCAAGATATAGAGCCTGAGCTGCATCCAACCCGGCCTCTGAGAGCTCCGCCCCCTCCCTCCCACTGACTCTGACAGGACCTGTACACAGCAGGCCAACACACAGCCTGTGGGGTAGCGCATTCTCTCACTTCTCCATTCTCTGATCAAAATATAGTTTCCTTTGCTTCTGAACCAAACTCAGTCTCGATCTGTTGGCTCCAATGACACTGGGCAGGGGGATACTTGTTGGGGTCCATTGTGGAGGATCAGTAACAGAAATTGATAACATTGTAACTTCAATAAACAGATGTGTGAGCCAAACTGTAATTAACATAGAACAGTGTATAAGGCTCGGGTAAAATAAGATGTTTCTAACACTTCCATTTTATATTTCCATCATTCTATTATAAGCAAGTTCAGTGAAAAGATTTGTCTTATTTGTCAGGTCAATATTAGAGAAATGAAGTGATTTCTTTCCAAGGATGCACATCTAATAATCTTGGTTAAAGCTTCAATCTTGTTTTAAATGCTTTTCCATTGAAAATTATACCTCTGTTTCAGCTCCCCCATTTCTGAGAAGTATAAAATCTTATAATTTATTATTACCAAAGGGGAAAGTGGGAGGAGGGATAAATTAACAGTTTGGGATTAACACATACACACTGTTATGTATAAAGTAGATCATCAACAAGGAACTACTATATAGCATAGGGAACTACACTCAATATTTTGCAATAACGTGTAAGGGGAAAAAATCTGAAAAAGCATAGATATATTTATTGACATCATCTATCAATGACAGTTAAAATGTAACCTAAGGGAAGCCGTTGGTGAGTGCTTCTGACCCTGACGGCATCAATCATCTAAAGTTCGCACTCTGCCTACATCCCAAGGCGGCAGGATTTCTAAAATGGTGCAGTTGGCCAAAAAGGGCGTATGCATCTTCTCCTGAATATATTCAGGAAAACACGCATATGCACTTTTTGGGCAACCAAGAAAGCAAGCAATGCAAATCTGCACACCAAAGAAGTCTCATTTCCCACCGGTCAAAAGGGCCATCTGAAAAAATTGTAAAACGCAGAAATGCAGGACAGGCCATGGAGAACAGGCAGCCTTTATACACTGATGGGCTGTGTGTAAACTGAGAAGAGGCACTCTGGAGAAGTGTATCCTGGTTTGTAAATCATCTAAAAAGCAGAGCTACAGAGCATAGGGCACTTGCAATCACAGGAGCATATCTAGGGAAGTCTAAAAATCAAAAAGACACAGGCACAGCAAAGTTTAGGGCTGCTCTGTTTACAAGAACCTCGACTTCAGTACACCTTAAATACCCCAGGAAAGAGAACAATGGATAAGGAAGGTGTGGTACTTACGCACAATGGAATATCTCTTCACTATGAAATCAATGTAATAAGGCTAGTAGAAGCATAAAGAGTGGATCGAGTTTCGACGATACTGCTTGACTTAAGTCACACAGAAAAAGAAACATATCATAAGATATCACTCATAGAGGGAATGTAAATATGACTGCACAACAACTGAATTACAAAACAAGAGTGTCTCACATTTAGAAAACACACTTATGCCAGCTTAAGGGGAAAGGTGAGGTGGGGTGATGCATAAAATCAGAGTTTGAAATGAACACAGATACCATTCAATAAACCAAATACGTAATAGACAAGATCTACACCTTGCTCAATGAACTGGCCTCAACACACCCTATTCACCACAGAGGAATATATGTGAGTAGTAGGAATCTTAAAACCTATATATTGATATATCTCCATAAGGGACTCAAGTGTGTGCAGAGTGGCACAAACACAGCAGTGATAATCAGCTAAACACCATTATAAAAATAAATTTTAAAAACAAAACACAGAGACAAAGAAAGAGAGAAACACTCGTACAAAATTGATTCAGGGGCTGTGATGCAAAGTGGATTGATCACATAGAAACCCATAGCTGGATAAGACATAAGGCTGGACACATGGGGCTGTGAGGATTGGTTAGCTTTGGTGAGCAAATGCCGAACCTCTAATACAATACTTAAAGCTACTCATTCCGTGTGTCACAACACTCCAGGTTTAAGGGAATCTTCTTACAGCGAAACCATGCATGAGAAACCCAACAGATGGTATACCATGTGATTGGGAAAGGTTTCTAAAACACACCTCATTTTTCCTCTACTGGGTCACAGGATCAACCTTCCAGCCGCTTTACTAACAATCACACCACTTGCATAGTCAATGCCTTTAATTTCCTGTTTTGCACAGTCTGCAATTAGTACAGAGGATCAATGGGAAGAGGGAGAAACAATGAAAAATTAGCCGTAAGGGCTTTGATGGGCACATTTCACTCTCAATTCACATGAGGAAGAAGTATTAAGCAAAGGCTCAGCAAGTCGCCTGAAAACAAGAATATGGATTGAAGCAATCTTGCAGTTTTTCAGTCAGCTCACAAGAAAGGGAGCTGAAAAAAGGAGCTCAGAGGAACTGTAATTCACAAAACAGCAGAGTTACAAATGACTGCTATCATCCAGAAATATATTGAAGTAAAGATGCGAAGAAGACTTGAAAGCGAGGGAGAATTGCAGGAAAGCGATTTCAAGTGATAGATTGGAATTACATTTAAAGCATAGGGAAAGAGGCACAACTTCAACGGTGATGCACATGGCCAAAAAGAGCATATGCATTTTTTCCTGATTATATTCAGGAAAATATGCATACGCCCTTTTTGGCCAACCGAGAAAGCCTGCAATGGAAATCCGCACTACAATGAAGTCTCACGTCCCAATGCTCAAAAGAGCTGTCTGAAAAAATTGTAAAATCCAGAGAGGCAGGACAGAAAGTGGGGAACAGGCAGCCTTTTTATGCTGTTGGGTGGGATGTAAATTGCCAACAGCCACTCTGGAGAAGTATACGGTGTTTTCTGAAACATATAAAAAACCAAGCTACAGAACCGAGGGCACTTCCACTTATGGTCCTACAGATTAGGAAAATTCAACTGAAAAAGACACAGCCACCTCAAAGTTTGGGGCTGCTCTGTTTACAAGAACCTCGACTATGGTACAATTTCAATAGCCCAGAAAGAGAAAAAATAGATATAGAAGTTGTGGTACTTAAGTACAATAGAATATTACTCAGCAATGAAATTAATGTCACCAGGCCCGTAGCAGCATAATAAGTGGTTTAGGTACGATGATTCTAAGTGAAATAAGTCACACAGAAAAAGAAACATCATAAGTTATCACTAATACCAGAATGTAAACACGGCTACACATGAACTGTATGACAAAACACAATAGTCTCACATTTACCAAAGAAACTTAAGGTTGCTTAATGGAAAAGGTGAGTTGGGAGGCTGTATAAGAGCAGAGGTTGAAATTAGTACAGATACCATTCCATAAGCCAAATATATACTAGACAAGACCTACACCTTGCTCAACGAAATGGACTTGACACCCTGTTTTCACTGCCTAGGAATATACCTGACCACGAAGAAACTTAAAACCCATGTATTTGTAGGTCGCTGTAATAGAATCATGTGTGTGTACAGCGGCACAAACACAGCAGTGAAAATTAGCTATATCTTATTATAAAAATAAATTGCAAAAACAAAACACAAAAACAGCGAAATAGAGAGAAATTCTTAACTCTTTCATTCAGGGCTTGTGATGAAACCTGGATTTCTCTCTACATACACAGCTGGGGGAAATACAAGGCTGGACACTTGGGGCTGATAGGATTGCTGAGGTTTCATGAGCGAATGAAGACCCTTTGATGGAATAGTGCATGGTCCCCATTCCATGGCTTTCAAATCTCCAGGTTTAAGGGATTCATCCTTCAGTTAAAATATGCATGAGAAACCCAAATTGTGGTCAACCAAGTGATCGAACAAATTTTCTAACACTCATCTCAGTTTTTGCCCCCTGTTACTCGGGATCCCCTTTCCATAAGCTTTACTATCTCTCTCCACATTATGAGAAACAATGTTTAACCTCCTGTTTGGCAAAGCTCGCAATTTCTTCTGAAGGTTAACAGGAACAGGGAGAACCAATGAGCAACTAACTCTGTGTTTGAACGGGCACATTGAACTCTGATTTCCAGCCAGGATGAAGAATTCACCAAAGGCACAGCATGCCATGCAGAAACCAGATTAGGGCCTGAAGCAATTTTGCTGTATTGTGGTAAGATCACGAGAAAGCTAGTTGAGAAAAAAACTTAAAAACACTGTACTTCACAAACCTGCAGAGTAACAAATGAACCCTGTCATCCAAAAATATCCTGAAGTAAGGCTGTGAAGAGGAACTGAACATGCGACAGAATTGCAGGAAAATGTTTTCAGGCGGTAAATAGGAATTGCTCTGAAAAAATAGGAAAAGAGGCAGAACTTCGACAATGACACACTTGGCCAAAAAGTGCGTGTGCGTTTTTTCCGAATATATTCATGATAAAAGGCATACGCCCTTTTTGGCCAACCAAGCAAGCCTGCAACTGAAATCCACACTACAATGAAGTGTCACTTCCCACCGCTCAAAAGCGTCGTCCGAAAAAAGTGTAAAATCCAGACGAGCAGGACAGACCAGGGAGAACCGGCAGCCTTGTTATGCTGATGGGTGGGATGCAAATTGCCAACAGCCGCTCTGGAGAAGTGGATGGTGTTTCCTGAAACAAAGAAAAAAACAAGCTAGAGAGCCTAGGGCACTTCCACTTATGGTGCTATAGATTCGGAAAATTTAAATGAAAAAGACACAGCCACACCAAAACTTGGGGCTGCTCTGTTTACGGGAATCTTGACTATGGTACAACTTCAATAGCCCAGAAAGAGAAAAATGGATATAGAAGTTGTGGTACATCCCTACAATGGAATATCACTCAACAACGAAATCAATGGCAACAGACCAGTAGCAGCATAATGAGTGGATGTAGGTACGATGCTTCTAAGTGAAATAAGTCACACAGAAAAAGAAACATCACAACATATCACTAACACCGGGAGTATAAACACGGCTCCAGATGAACGGTTTCACAGTTAGTAATTTCTGTAGAAGATGACCAGGAATAAGGAGATCCAATGAGGGACTATCTCTATGTGTTTGGACGGGCACATTGAACTCTGATTTCCCACCAGGGAGAAGAATTCACCAAAGGCTCAGCGTGCCTTGCCAGAACCAGGTTAGGGCCTGAAGCAATTCTTCGGTTTTGCAGTCAGCTCACAAGGAAGCTAGTTGAAAAAAGGAGCTTTTTGAACACTGTAATTCACAATCCTGCACAATTACACATGACCCCTATCATCCAAAAATATATTGAAGGAAGGCTGTGAAGAGGACTTGAACGCGAGGCAGAATTGCAGAAAACAGATATCCGGTGGTAGATTAAAATTGCTCTGAAAGTAAAGGAAAAGAGGCAGCACTTCGCCAATGATACACTTAGCCAAAAAGGGCGTATGTGTTTTTTCCTGAATATATTCCAGAAAAAACGCATACCCTCTTTTTGGCCAACAAACAAGCCTGTAATGGAAATTTGCACTACAATGAAGTCTCACTTCCCACCGCTTTAAAGTGTCGTCTGAAAAAAGTGTAAAATCCCGAGAGACAGGACTGGCCATGGAGTACAGGGAGCTTGGTTATGCTGATTGGCGGGATGTAAATTGCCAACGAGTACTGTGGAGATGTGCATGGTGTTTCCTGAAACATCTAAAAATCAAAGCCACAGAGCCTAGGGCACTTCCACTTATGGCCCTATAGCTTAGGAAAATTTAAAGGAGGAAGACACAGCCACCCCAATATTTAGGACTGCTGTGTTTTCAGCAATGTCCACTACAGTACAACTTATATATCCTGGACAGAAAAAAATGGATAAAGACCTTGTGCTTCTTTTGTATAATGAAATATCACTCAACAGTGATATGAATGTAATCAGGCCTGTAGAAGCAAAATGAATGGATTCCAGTACGATGATTCTATGTGAAATAAGTCACACAGAAAAAGAAAATTCTTATAAGTTATCACTAATAAAGGGAATGTAAACTTGGCTACACATGAACTGAATTACAAAACACAACAGAGTCTCACTTTTAGGAAACAATCTTATGCTTTTTTTAAGGGGAAAGTTGAGTTGGGGTGCGTCATAAAACCAGAGATTGAAATTAGCCCAAAAACCATTCCATAAGCCAAGTATGTAATAGACAGGACCTACTCCTTGCTCAAAGAAATAAACTCAACAATGAAGTATCACCTCACACCTGTTAGAATGGGCATTATCAGAAATTCTGCAAACAACAAATGCTCGAATGGTGTGGAGAAAAGGAAACCTCTTCCACTATTGTTGGGAATGTAAATTGATACAGTTACAATAGAGAACAGCATGGAGGTTCCTTAAAAACTAACCATAAATTACCATATGATCCAGCCATCTCACTCCTGGGCATATATCCAGAAAAAAAACAAAAATAAAGAGGAGGTTTTCACCACAAAGTTCATTGCATCACTATAATAGCCAGGTAATGGAAGCAACCTAAATGTCCACAGACACATGAATGCATAAAGAGATGATACATATATAAAATGGAATATTACTCAGCCATAAGAATGAATGAGTTGGATCATTTGTAGAGATGTCAATGGATCTAGAGACTGTCATAGAGAGTGAAGTATGTCAGAAAGAGAAAAACAAATATTGTATATGAATTCATATATGTGGAACCTAGAAAAATTGTGCAGATGAACCAGTTTGCAAGGCAGAAATAGAGCAACAGATGTAGAGAAAAAAACATATGGACATCAAGTGGGGAAAGCTGTGGGGGTTAGGTGGTGGGAGGAGTTGAGAGATTCAGATTGGCATTTATATGTATAAAATAGATAACCAATAGATAAATAGATAACCAAGTGTAAAATAGATAACCAATAAAAACCTGCTGTATAAAAAACTAAAATATATTTCAAAATTTAAAAAACAATTAAAACAGAAAAAAAGGTTCTTCCCTTCACATACGTGCATTTATATGAATATATTATTTCCATGCTTATATCTATAAATACAAAAAAGAGGAATAAAATCTACCTAGAACCCAAAATAAAGAAAAAAAAAAAAAAAAAAACTAAACAGAACCCACCAGTTACACAGAGGAAAACCGTATCAGGGCACTTGCTCCAGTTGTAAACAATTCTGAAGTTGGTCAGTGAGGGGAATCATCTCCCATTCAACCAGCAGCCCCCACGCAACAAGTGTCCTCATTGTAAAGCTGGGGGACTGTGCCGAGACCTCTGTGAGTAAACGTGAGCTGAGGCCCAGGCCAGCTGCTGCTGAACTGTTCCCACCCTTCCCAGGTAAAACACCTGAATATGTGCAAGGACTTGAAAGCCTAGAGGAAGGGCCGTGGAGCCACACAAGCGACAGCATGCCGGCCGACTTGGTGCCTGCAGGCCAGCCAGGATGGTCCTGGCCCTGGGTGCTCTTCTGGAAGCCTTCCATTTCCCTGCCTGAGAAACCCCTCCTGTCCCGCCCCCACTGCTTTTTTTCCTCCCTCACCTCTGCCCAGGGAGAATTTCCAGCAGCAGTTATAGGTGACAGATCTTCTTCTTTAGCAGGTGGCAGCCTGGAAACTGCTGCAGAAAGTCCAGCAGAGCCCAACTCACACTAGGCCTCTCACAAAGCCGTGACTTCTCAATCCCTCCCACCAGCCCAGCCCCGAGACTAATGACAGGACAGAGAATATGGTGTCAGGCAGAGCTGCAGGGGCTCTTGCTGCCTGGTGCGGTGTTTATATTGACCTCAAAACATGCACACCTGGGGAGGGCTGGCCCGATTGGTCAGGCTGCACAGGTCAGCCAATCCTCACTACTCAGGGGCTCACAGTTGCAGAAAATTGACCTTGCTGAACGGGCCATCTCCAAGCAACAGGTGTAGGCTCTTGAAAGTCCGGATACACAAGGGGCTGCAGCTCTGGCTTGTTTTCGAATCATTTTATCTGGCCCATGAGTGGGAGACAGCTTCAAGAAAATCGTCTCCTAATGAGAGGGACACAGAAGTCAGGGAGAGGAGAGGTGAGTGGTGGCTGGAGGCAGAGGCTTGGTGCCCTGGGTGCAGTGGAAGTGTCTGGAAGACCAGGCAGAGGGAGGCCCTGCAGAGTGATGCCCAGGGTCACAGACATGTCGGAGCTGCTGTTTGTTAGTTCAAGTCCTGCTCTGAGGTGCTCTGTGTCAGCTCTGAGAGACAGGTGAGCTGAGGTTGCTCTGCAATGAGGGCTATGTGCACGGTTCCTCTTTGCCCAGCCCTGCCACGGTACCTGCAAGGGTAGATCTGTATCCTGGGAGGGGCTTGACCAGGAGAGCCCAATGAGCTGGGGTGGGGGTGAGGTACCTGCCCAGGTGAGCTCCATATCCTGGTAATTGCCTGACCACGAGAGACAAATGGGCCGCTGGGGACCTGGTAAAGGATGTCAGGACAGTCAGTTATGCCACCGAGGGTATACCTCTAGTAGTTCCTAATTCCTACACACTGCTAGTCATTCTACCAACCACCAGGATATGGTGTTCTGTATTAGACTTCAATGATGCCTTCTTTTGCATTCCATTAGTCCCAGAGTCACAAGAAATTTTGCCTCGTGACTGGCAGGACTCAACATACAACAAAAATAATACTGCTGGGCCGCCTCGCCCCAAGGGTATAAAAATTCCCACACCATCTTTGGGAAAGCTTAGCTAAAGACCTAAAAGTTCTACCTCTGGAAAAGGAAACCCTCCTTCAATATGCAGACACCAATCTAATCGCCAGCTCTACTAAGGAGGCCTCTGAACTACCAAGCCAATATAGGATAGAAGTTGTCCAAGAAAAAGCTCAAATATCACACACTAAGGTGACCTGCCTGGGCTTCGTTCTCACAGAAGGTCTGAGAAGCCCATCCCAGGAAAGGGAAGAAACCATTTGCAGCCTTAGCCCTTCTAAAAGTAGAAGACAGCTTAGGAGTTCCTGGGGAGGCTGGGGTTTGCTGCATCTGGATCCCGAACTAGAGTCTAATAGCTGGGCCTCTATATGAAACACTGAAAGGGAAAGATGATGATCCTTTTGAATAGAATCCAGAAGTGGTCTTTCAAGAATGGAAAGAGCGGTCAATTCAGACCCTTGACCTGGAACTCCCTAATTTAGCTAAACCCTTTGACCTTTACATTCCTGGTGAAAGGTGAATTGCCATTGGAGTATTAGTGCAAAAACCGGGACCACTTGAAAAGGAACAACGCAAGAATGCTAACCAGGTAGGATAAACTACGGTCACCAAGGGGCTTGGTCCACCACCACATCTGGCCAGGATACTGGCAGTATCTAAAAACCTGGAAATCAGCAGCCTGAAAGGCCACCTCCCTCCTAAGGGAAAAGGACCCCATGTGTTGATCCTAACCACCAAACATGCCCTGAGGTTGCAGGGTTCGCTCCATGGGCACACTGACCTCGAGTGAGGAGACCCTCCAACTCCAACCTCCAGAAAGACAACTGGGGGCAACGGGGCCCCATGGCAACTCGTGTAACCATCACTTTACCTGGAGTTTCTCTCAGAAAACAACAAGAGTGTGTCAAAAAAGAGTAGACTACTGCTTTCAGGGCTTACTGCACCCAGAGGGGAGCTAATAAGCTTGGCAGGGGAACCATATATCACATTGTCACCATAGAAAAGCCTACAGCCACCGTGGTGATGGTGGCCAATAAGACCAGCTGCAGTCCTGGCTACCTCAAAAGGCTGTTGACTCAGTGTCCATCATGGTGTTGCATCACCACTGACCCTGGACTGACTGCGAGTTGAGCAGGCAAGGCTCTGACACCTGGTACTGTTTTTACATTAATTCAGGGGCCTAATTGAAGAAAACAAAGACTGCTGGTCAGAGCATCTAGGCTGGCAGAAACGGTCAGCCTAAGGTGGCCTAACAAATGTGCGGTGGGGTAAAACCTGCCTCCACATTGTCTCTGCACATCCCTTTCCTGTACCCTTAAAGGTCATTAGAATCTATAACACTTCCAATGCTGGTACTCAGGTGGACGAGCAGGGAGGCAGCAGCTCTGGGGACAATGAATCTCACCTGGAGGCTGCTGGGGAGAAGTTCTGACCCTCACCCCCGGGTATGAGGGCTCCCAACTCAGCACTCAGCAGTTACAGAAGAGGGGTCTGCACACTCAGCACTCCAAGAATGAGGAACGGGACAAAAGGCAGAGGAGGGCTTTGTCACCAGCAAAGCCCATTAAAAATCCTTGGGACATAAAAATAGAATCTGGGCAATAAAATAAAGTCTAACCTTTGTTACCCTTTGTGATTTGCCTAATTTCAAGTGCTCCTAGGTTCCCGCATGCAGAGCTGCCACACCCGGCACTTTAGACCAGATTTCCTACTGCAGAATGGCTGGGTCGACACTTTAGCTCCTGGGGCCCAGTGCAGGCTCCAAGATATAGAGCCTGAGCTGCATCCAACCCGGCCTCTGAGAGCTCCGCCCCCTCCCTCCCACTGACTCTGACAGGACCTGTACACAGCAGGCCAACACACAGCCTGTGGGGTAGCGCATTCTCTCACTTCTTCATTCTCTGATCAAAATATAGTTTCCTTTGCTTCTGAACCAAACTCAGTCTCGATCGGTTGGCTCCAATGACACTGGGCAGGGGGATACTTGTTGGGGTCCATTGTGGAGGATCAGTAACAGAAATTGATAACATTGTAACTTCAATAAACAGATGTGTGAGCCAAACTGTAATTAACATAGAACAGTGTATAAGGCTCGGGTAAAATAAGATGTTTCTAACACTTCCATTTTATATTTCCATCATTCTATTATAAGCAAGTTCAGTGAAAAGATTTGTCTTATTTGTCAGGTCAATATTAGAGAAATGAAGTGATTTCTTTCCAAGGATGCACATCTAATAATCTTGGTTAAAGCTTCAATCTTGTTTTAAATGCTTTTCCATTGAAAATTATACCTCTGTTTCAGCTCCCCCATTTCTGAGAAGTATAAAATCTTATAATTTATTATTACCAAAGGGGAAAGTGGGAGGAGGGATAAATTAACAGTTTGGGATTAACACATACACACTGTTATGTATAAAGTAGATCATCAACAAGGAACTACTATATAGCATAGGGAACTACACTCAATATTTTGCAATAACGTGTAAGGGGAAAAAATCTGAAAAAGCATAGATATATTTATTGACATCATCTATCAATGACAGTTAAAATGTAACCTAAGGGAAGCCGTTGGTGAGTGCTTCTGACCCTGACGGCATCAATCATCTAAAGTTCGCACTCTGCCTACATCCCAAGGCGGCAGGATTTCTAAAATGGTGCAGTTGGCCAAAAAGGGCGTATGCATCTTCTCCTGAATATATTCAGGAAAACACGCATATGCACTTTTTGGGCAACCAAGAAAGCAAGCAATGCAAATCTGCACACCAAAGAAGTCTCATTTCCCACCGGTCAAAAGGGCCATCTGAAAAAATTGTAAAACGCAGAAATGCAGGACAGGCCATGGAGAACAGGCAGCCTTTATACACTGATGGGCTGTGTGTAAACTGAGAAGAGGCACTCTGGAGAAGTGTATCCTGGTTTGTAAATCATCTAAAAAGCAGAGCTACAGAGCATAGGGCACTTGCAATCACAGGAGCATATCTAGGGAAGTCTAAAAATCAAAAAGACACAGGCACAGCAAAGTTTAGGGCTGCTCTGTTTACAAGAACCTCGACTTCAGTACACCTTAAATACCCCAGGAAAGAGAACAATGGATAAGGAAGGTGTGGTACTTACGCACAATGGAATATCTCTTCACTATGAAATCAATGTAATAAGGCTAGTAGAAGCATAAAGAGTGGATCGAGTTTCGACGATACTGCTTGACTTAAGTCACACAGAAAAAGAAACATATCATAAGATATCACTCATAGAGGGAATGTAAATATGACTGCACAACAACTGAATTACAAAACAAGAGTGTCTCACATTTAGAAAACACACTTATGCCAGCTTAAGGGGAAAGGTGAGGTGGGGTGATGCATAAAATCAGAGTTTGAAATGAACACAGATACCATTCAATAAACCAAATACGTAATAGACAAGATCTACACCTTGCTCAATGAACTGGCCTCAACACACCCTATTCACCACAGAGGAATATATGTGAGTAGTAGGAATCTTAAAACTTATATATTGATATATCTCCATAAGGGACTCAAGTGTGTGCAGAGTGGCACAAACACAGCAGTGATAATCAGCTAAACACCATTATAAAAATAAATTTTAAAAACAAAACACAGAGACAAAGAAAGAGAGAAACACTCGTACAAAATTGATTCAGGGGCTGTGATGCAAAGTGGATTGATCACATAGAAACCCATAGCTGGATAAGACATAAGGCTGGACACATGGGGCTGTGAGGATTGGTTAGCTTTGGTGAGCAAATGCCGAACCTCTAATACAATACTTAAAGCTACTCATTCCGTGTGTCACAACACTCCAGGTTTAAGGGAATCTTCTTACAGCGAAACCATGCATGAGAAACCCAACAGATGGTATACCATGTGATTGGGAAAGGTTTCTAAAACGCACCTCATTTTTCCTCTACTGGGTCACAGGATCAACCTTCCAGCCGCTTTACTAACAATCACACCACTTGCATAGTCAATGCCTTTAATTTCCTGTTTTGCACAGTCTGCAATTAGTACAGAGGATCAATGGGAAGAGGGAGAAACAATGAAAAATTAGCCGTAAGGGCTTTGATGGGCACATTTCACTCTCAATTCACATGAGGAAGAAGTATTAAGCAAAGGCTCAGCAAGTCGCCTGAAAACAAGAATATGGATTGAAGCAATCTTGCAGTTTTTCAGTCAGCTCACAAGAAAGGGAGCTGAAAAAAGGAGCTCAGAGGAACTGTAATTCACAAAACAGCAGAGTTACAAATCACTGCTATCATCCAGAAATATATTGAAGTAAAGATGCGAAGAAGACTTGAAAGCGAGGGAGAATTGCAGGAAAGCGATTTCAAGTGATAGATTGGAATTACATTTAAAGCATAGGGAAAGAGGCACAACTTTAACAGTGATGCACATGGCCAAAAAGAGCATATGCATTTTTTCCTGATTATATTCAGGAAAATATGCATACGCCCTTTTTGGCCAACCGAGAAAGCCTGCAATGGAAATCCGCACTACAATGAAGTCTCACGTCCCAATGCTCAAAAGAGCTGTCTGAAAAAATTGTAAAATCCAGAGAGGCAGGACAGAAAGTGGGGAACAGGCAGCCTTTTTATGCTGTTGGGTGGGATGTAAATTGCCAACAGCCACTCTGGAGAAGTATACGGTGTTTTCTGAAACATATAAAAAACCAAGCTACAGAACCGAGGGCACTTCCACTTATGGTCCTACAGATTAAGAAAATTCAACAGAAAAAGATACAGCCACCCTAAAGTTTGGGGCTGCTCTGTTTACAAGAACCTCGACTATGGTACAATTTCAATAGCCCAGAAAGAGAAAAAATAGATATAGAAGTTGTGGTACTTAAGTACAATAGAATATTACTCAGCAATGAAATTAATGTCACCAGGCCCGTAGCAGCATAATAAGTGGTTTAGGTACGATGATTCTAAGTGAAATAAGTCACACAGAAAAAGAAATATCATAAGTTATCACTAATACCAGAATGTAAACACGGCTACACATGAACTGTATGACAAAACACAATAGTCTCACATTTACCAAAGAAACTTAAGGTTGCTTAATGGAAAAGGTGAGTTGGGAGGCTGTATAAGAGCAGAGGTTGAAATTAGTACAGATACCATTCCATAAGCCAAATATATACTAGACAAGACCTACACCTTGCTCAACGAAATGGACTTGACACCCTGTTTTCACTGCCTAGGAATATACCTGACCACGAAGAAACTTAAAACCCATGTATTTGTAGGTCGCTGTAATAGAATCATGTGTGTGTACAGCGGCACAAACACAGCAGTGAAAATTAGCTATATCTTATTATAAAAATAAATTGCAAAAACAAAACACAAAAACAGCGAAATAGAGAGAAATTCTTAACTCTTTCATTCAGGGCTTGTGATGAAACCTGGATTTCTCTCTACATACACAGCTGGGGGAGATACAAGGCTGGACACTTGGGGCTGATAGGATTGCTGAGGTTTCATGAGCGAATGAAGACCCTTTGATGGAATAGTGCATGGTCCCCATTCCATGGCTTTCAAATCTCCAGGTTTAAGGGATTCATCCTTCAGTTAAAATATGCATGAGAAACCCAAATTGTGGTCAACCAAGTGATCGAACAAATTTTCTAACACTCATCTCAGTTTTTGCCCCCTGTTACTCGGGATCCCCTTTCCATAAGCTTTACTATCTCTCTCCACATTATGAGAAACAATGTTTAACCTCCTGTTTGGCAAAGTTCGCAATTTCTTCTGAAGGTGAACAGGAATAGGGAGAAACAATGAGCAACTAACTCTGTGTTTGAACGGGCACATTGAACTCTGATTTCCAGCCAGGATGAAGAATTCACCAAAGGCACAGCATGCCATGCAGAAACCAGATTAGGGCCTGAAGCAATTTTGCTGTATTGTGGTAAGATCACGAGAAAGCTAGTTGAGAAAAAAACTTAAAAACACTGTACTTCACAAACCTGCAGAGTAACAAATGAACCCTGTCATCCAAAAAAATACTGAAGTAAGGCTGTGAAGAGGAAGTGAACACGCGCCAGAATCCCTCTGCATTCCTTAACCCTAACCCTAACACGAATCCTAACCCTGACACTCACCCGAAGCCTAACCCTCACCCGTGCCCTAATCTTAACCAGGACACCAACACTAACTCGTGCCCTCACACGTACGCTATCCCTTAAGCATTGTTGTACCCTAACCTGTACCCGAATCCCTCTCCATTCCCTAACCCTAAACCTAAACCGAATCCTAAACCTGACCCTCACCCGAAGCCTTACCCTCACCCGTGCCCTAATCTTAACCAGGACACCAACACCAACTCGTGCCCTCACACGTACGCTAACCCTTAATCGTTGTCGTACCCTAAACTGTACCCTAATCCCTCCCCATTCCCTAACCCTAACCCTAACCCGAATCCTAACCCTGACCCTCATCTGAAGCCTTAACCTCACCTGTGCCCTAATCTTAACCAGGACACTAACACTAACACTTACCCTCACACGAACGCTAACCCTTAAGCACTGTCGTACCCGAAGCTGTACCCTAATCCCTCTGCATTCCTTAACCCTAACCCTAACACGAATCCTAACCCTGACCCTCACCCGAAGCCTTACCCTCACCCGTGCCCTAATCTTAACCAGGACACCAACACTAACTCGTGCCCTAACACGTACGCTAAACCTTAAGCGTTGTCGTACCCTAAATTGTACCCTATTCCCTCCCCATTCCTTAACCCTAACCCTAACCCCATCCCTAAACCTGACCCACTTCCGATGCCCTACCCTAACCAATGCCCTAATCTTAACCAGTACACAAACACTAACTCATGCACTCAAATGTACGCTAACCCTTAAGCATTGTCGTACCCTATCCTGTACCCTAATCCCTCCCCATTCCCTAACCCTAACCCTAACCGAAACCCTGAACGTGACGCTTTTCCGAGGCCTTACCCTCATCGGTGCCCTTGTCTTAACCAGTACACCAACACTAACTCGTGCCCTCAAACTTACGCTAGCCCTTAAGCATTGTCGTACCCTAACCTGTACCCTAATCCCTCTCCATTCCCTACCCCTAACACTAACCCGAATACTAAACCTGACCTCACCCGAAGCCTTACCCTCACCCGTGCCCTAATCTTAACCAGGACAAAAAGACTAACTCGTGCCCTCACAAGTACGCTAACAATAATCCGCAGCGGTACCCTAACCTGTACCCTAATCCCTCTCCATTCCCTAACCCTAACCCTTACCTGAAGGCTAACCATGACACTCACCCGAAACTTTACCCTCACCCGTGTCCTAATTTTAACCAGTACATCAACACTAACCAATGCCCTCTAACGTACGCTAACCCTAAGCCATTGCCGTACTATAACCTGTAACCTAATCAATCCCCATTCCCTAACCCTAACCCTTAACGTGACCCTCTTCCGAGGCCTTACCCTCTCCCGTGCCCTAATCGTAAGCAGTACACTAAAACTAAATAGTGACCTCACAAGTACGCTAAACCTTAAGCGTTGTGGTACCCTAAACTGTGCCCTAATATCTCCCCATTCCCTAACCCTAACCCTAACCCGAATTCTATCCCTGACCCTCACCCGAAACCTTACCCTCACCCCTGCCCTAATCTTAACCAGGACACAAACACTAACTCGTGCCTTCACACGTACGCTAACGCTTAATCGTTGTCGTACCCTAAACTGTACCCTAATCCCTCCCCATTCCCAACCCTAACCCTAACCCGAATCCTAACCCTGACCGTCAACTGAAGCATTACCCTCACCCATGCCCTAATCTTAACCAGGACACTAACACTAACCCTTGCCCTCACACGAACGCTAACCCTTAAGCACTGTCGTACCCTAAGCTGTACCCTAATCCCCCTGCATTCCTTAACCCTAACCCTAACACGAATCCTAACCCTGACCCTCACCCGAAGCCTTACCCTCACCTGTGCCCTAATCTTAACCAGGACACCAAGATTAACTCGTGCCCTCACACGTACGCTAACACTAAACCGCAGCGGTACCCTAACCTGTACCCTAATCCCTCTCCATTCCCTAACACTAACCCTCACCTGAAGCCTAAACATGACACTCACCTGAAACTTTACCCTCACCCATGTCCTAATTTTAACCAGTACATCAACAATAACCCATGCCCTCTAACGTACGCTAACCCTAAGCCATTGCCGTACCCTAACCTGTACCCTAATCATTCCCCATTCCCTAACCCTAACCCTAACCGTAACCCTTAACGTGACCCTCTTCTGAGGCCTTACCCTCACCCGTGCCCTAATCATAAGCAGTACACTAACACTAACTAGTGACCTCACACGTACGCTAAACCTTAAGTGTTGTGGTACCCTAAACTGTGCCCTAATATCTCCCCATTCCCTAACCCTAACCCTAACCCGAATTCTATCCCTGACACTCACCCGAAACCTTTGCCTCACCCGTGCCCTAATCTTAACCAGGACACCAACACTAACTCGTGCCCTCACACGTACGCTAAACCTTAAGCGTTGTCGTACCCTAAATTGTACCCTAATCCCTCCCCATTGCTTAACCCTAACCCTACCCCCATCCCTAAACATGACCCACTTCCGATGCCCTACCCTAACCAATGCCCTAATCTTAACCAGTACACAAACACTAACTCATGCCCAAAAACGTACGTTAACCCTTAAGCATTGTTGTACCCTATCCTGTACCCCAATCCCTCCCCATTCCCTAACCCTAACCCTAAGCGAAACCCAGAATGTGACCCTTTTCCGAGGCCTTAGCCTCATCGGTGTCCTAGTCTTAACCAGTACACCAACACTAACTCGTGCCCTCACACTTACACTAACACTTAAGCATTGTCGTACCCTAACCTGTACCCTAATCCCTCTCCATTCCCTAACCCTAACCCTAACCCGAATCCTAACTCTGACCCTCACCCGAAGCCTTACCCTCACCCGTGCCCTAATCTTAACCAGGACACCAAGACTAACTCGTGCCCTCACACATACGCTAACAATGAACCGCAGTGGTATCCTAACCTGTACCCTAATCCCTCTCCATTCCCTAACCCTAACCGTAACCTGAAACCTAACCATGACACTCACCCGAAACTTTACTCTCACCCGTGTCCTAATTTTAACCAGTACATCAACACTAACCCATGCCCTCTAACGTACGCAAACCCTAAGCCATTGCCGTACCCTAACCTGTACCCTAATCAATCCCCATTCCCTAACCCTAACCCTAACCCTAACCCTAACAATGACACACACCCGAAACTTAACTCTCACCCGTGTCCTAATTTTAACCAGTACATCAACACTAACCCATGCCCTCTAACGTACGCAAACCCTAAGCCATTGCCGTACCCTAAACTGTACCCTAACCAATCCCCATTCCCTAAACCTAACCCTAACCCTAACCCTTAACGTGACCCTCTTCCGAGGCCTTACCCTCACCCGTGCCCTAATCGTAAGCAGTACACTAACACTAACTAGTGACCTCACAAGTACGCTAAACCTTAAGCGTTGTGGTACCCTAAACTGTGCTCTAATATCTCCCCATTCACTAACCCTAACCCTAACCCGAATTCTATCCCTGACCGTCAACTGAAGCCTTACCTTCACCCGTGCCCTAATCTTAACCAGGACACTAACGTGACCTCACACGTACGCTAAACCTTAAGCGTTGTGGTACCCTAAACTGTGCCCTAATATCTCTCCATTCCCTAACCCTAACCCTTACCCGAATTCTATCCCTGACCCTCACCCGAAACCTTACCCTCACCCGTGCCCTAATCTTAACCAGGACACCAACACTAACTCGTGCCCTCACACGTACGCTAAACCTTAAGCGTTGTCGTACCCTAAACTGTACCCTAATCCCTCCCCATTCCCAAACCTAACCCTAACCCGAATCCTAACCCTGACCGTCAACTGAAGCCTTACCCTCACCCGTGCCCTAATCTTAACCAGGACACTAACACTAATCCTTGCCCTCACACGAACGCTAACCCTTAAGCACTGTCGTACCCTAAGCTGCACCCTAATCCCTCTGCATTCCTTAACCCTAACCCTAACACGAATCCTAACCCTGACCCTCACCCGAAGCCTTACCCTCACCTGTGCCCTAATCTTAACCAGGACACCAAGACTAACTCGTGCTCTCACACGTACGCTAACAATAAACCGCTGCGGTACCCTAACCTGTACCCTAATCCCTCTCCATTCCCCAACCCTAACCCTCACCTGAAGCCTAACCATGACACTCACCCGAAACTTTACCCTCACCCATGTCCTAATTTTAACCAGTACATCAACACTAACCCATGCCCTCTAACGTACTCTAACCCTAAGCCGTTGCCGTACCCTAACCTGTACCCTAAACAATCACCATTCCCTAACCCTAACCCTAACCCTAACCCTTAACGTGACCTTCTTCCGAGGCCTTACCCTCACCCGTGCCCTAATCGTAAGCAGTACACTAACACTAACTAGTGACCTCACACGTACGATAAACCTTAAGCGTTGTGGTACCCTAAACTGTGCCCTAATATCTCCCCATTCCCTAACCCTAACCCTAACCCGAATTCTATCCCTGACCCTTACCCGAAACCTTACCCTCACCCGTGCCCTAATCTTAACCAGGACACCAACACTAACTCGTGCCCTCACACGTACGCTAAACCTTAAGCGTTGTCGTAACCTAAATTGTACCCTAATCCCTCCCCATTCCTTAACCCTAACCCTAACCCCATCCCTAAACCTGAACCACTTCCGATGCCCTACCCTAACCAATGCCCTAATCTTAACCAGTACACAAACACTAACTCATGACCAAAAACGTACGTTAACCCTTAAGCATTGTCGCACCCTATCCTGTACCCTAATCCCTCCCCATTCCCTAACCCTAACCCTAAGCTAAACCCTGAAAGTGACCCTTTTCCGAGGCCTTACCCTCATCGGTGTCCTTGTCTTAACCAGTACACCAACACTAACTCGTGCCCTCACACTTACGCTAACACTTAAGCATTGTCGTACCCTAACCTATACCCTAATCCCTCTCCATTCCCTAACCCTAACCCTAACCCGAATCCTAACCCTGACCCTCACCCGAAGCCTTACCCACACCCGTGCCCTAATCTTAACAAGGACACCAAGACTAACTCGTGCCCTCACACGTATGCTAACACTAAACCACAGCGGTACCCTAACCTGTACCCTAATCCCTCTCCGTTCCCTAACCCTAACCCTAACCTGAAACCTAACCATGACACTCACCCGAAACTTTACTCTCACCCGTGTCCTAATTTTAACCAGTACATCAACACAAACCCATGCCCTCTAACGTACGCAAACCCTAAGACATTGCCGTACCCTAACCTGTACCCTAATCAATCCCCATTCCCTAACCCTAACCCTAACCGTAACCCTTAATGTGACCCTCTTCCGAGGCCTTACCCTCACCCGTGACCTAATCGTAAGCAGTACACTAACACTAACTAGTGACCTCACACGTACGCTAAAACTTAATCGTTGTTGTACCCTAAACTGTGCCCTAATATCTCCCCATTCCCTAACCCTAACCCTAACCCGAATTCTAACCCTGACCCTCACCCAAAACCTTACCCTCACCCCTGCCCTAATCTTAACCAGGACACAAACACTAACTCGTGCCTTCACACGTACGCTAACGCTTAATCGTTGTCGTACCCTAAACTGTACCCTAATCCCTCCCCATTCCCAACCCTAACCCTAACCCGAATCCTAAACCTGACCGTCAACTGAAGCCTTACCCTCACCCGTGCCCTAATCTTAACCAGGACACTAACACTAACCCTTGCCCTCACACGAACGCTAACCCTTAAGCACTGTCGTACCCTAAGCTGTACCCTAATCCCTCTGCATTCCTTAACCCTAACCCTAACACGAATCCTAACCCTGACGCTCACCCGAAGCCTTACCCTCACCTGTGCCCTAATCTTAACCAGGACACCAAGACTAACTTGTGCCCTCACACGTACGCTAACACTAAACCGCAGCGGTACCCTAACCTGTACCCTAATCCCTCCCCATTCCTTAACCCTAACCCTAACCCCATCCCTAAACCTGAAACACTTCCGATGCCCTACCCTAACCAATGCCCCAATCTTAACCAGTACACAAACACTAACTCATGCCCTCAAACGAACGCTAACCCTTAAGCATTGTCGTACCTATCCTGTACCCTAATCCCTCCCCATTCCCTAACCCTAACCCTAACCGAAACCCTGAACGTGACCTTTTTCCGAGGCCTTACCCTCATCGGTGCCCTTGTCTTAACCAGTACACCAACACTAACTCGTGCCCTCACACTTACGCTAACCCTTAAGCATTGTCGTACCCTAACCTGTACCCTAATCCCTCTCCATTCCCTAACCCTAACCCTAACCCGAATCCTAACCCTGACCCTCACACGAAGCCTTACCCTCATCCGTGCCCTCATCTTAACCAGGACACCAAGACTAACTCGTGCCCTCACACGTATGCTAACACTAAACTGCAGCGGTACCCTAACCTGTACCCTAATCCCTCTCTATTCCCTAACCCTAACCCTAACCTGAAACGTAACCATGACACTCACCCGAAACTTTACTCTCACCCATGTCCTAATTTTAACCAGTACATCAACACTAACCCATGCCCTCTAACGTATGCTAACCCTAAGCCATTGCCGTACCATAACCTGTACCCTAATCAATCCCCATTCCCTAACCCTAACCCTAACCCTAACCCTTAACGTGACCCTCTTCCGAGGCCTTACCCTCACCCGTGCCCTAATCTTAACCAGGACACCAACACTAACTCGTGCCCTCACACGTACGCTAACGCTTAATCGTTGTCGTACCCTAAACTGTACCCTAATCCCTCTGCATTCCTTAACCCTAACCCTAACACGAATCCTAACCCTGACCCTCACCCGAAGCCTTACCCTCACCTGTGCCCTAATCCTAACCAGGACATCAACACTAACTCGTGCCCTCACTCGTACGCTAAACCTTAAGCATTGTCGTACCCTAAATTATACCTTAATCCCTCTCCATTCCTTAAACCTAACCCCAAACCCATCCCTAAACCTGACCCACTTCCGATGCCCTACCCTAACCAATGCCTTAATCTTAACCAGTACACAAACACTAAGTCATGCCCTCAAACGTACGCTAACCCTTAAGCATTGTCGTGCCCTATCCTGTACCCTAATCCTTCCCCATTCCCTAACCCTAACCCTAACCCGAATCCTAACCCTGACCGTCACCTGAAGCCTTACCCTCACCCATGCCCTAATCTTAACCAGGACACTAACACTAACCCTTGCCCTCACACGAACGCTAACCCTTAAGCACTGTCGTACCCTAAGCTGTACCCTAATCCCTCTGCATTCCTTAACCCTAACCCTAACACGAATCCTAACCCTGACCCTCACCCGAAGCCTTACCCTCACCCGTGCCATAATCTTAACCAGGACACCAACACTAACTCGTGCCCTCACACGTACGCTAAACCTTAAGCGTTGTCGTACCCTAAATTGTACCCTAATCCCTCCCCATTCCTTAACCCTAACCCTAACCCCATTCCTAAACCTGACCCACTTCCGATGCCCTACCCTAACCAATGCCCTAATCTTAACCAGTACACAAACACTAACTCATGCCCTCAAACGTACGCTAACCCTTAAGCATTGTCGTACCCTATCCTGTACCCTAATCCCTCCCCATTCCCTAAACCTAACCCTAACCGAAACCATGAACGTGATCCTTTTCCGAGGCCTTACCCTCATCGGTGCCCTTGTCTTAACCACTAAACCAACACTAACTCGTGCCCTCACACTTACGCTAACCCTTAAGCATTGTCATACCCTAACCTGTACCCTAATCCCTCTCCATTCCCTAACCCTAACCCTAACCCGAATACTAAACCTGACCCTCACCCGAAGCCTTACCCTCACCCGGGCCCTAATCTTAACCAGGACACCAAGACTAACTCGTGCCCTCACACGTACGCTAACACTAAACCGCAGCTGTACCCTAACCTGTACCCTAAATCCTCTCCATTCCCTAACCCTAACCCTAAACTGAAACCTAACCATGACACTCACCCGAAACTTTACCCTCACCCGTGTCCTAATTTTAACCAGTACATCAACACTAACCCATGCCCTCCAACGTACGCTAACCCTAAGTCATTGCCGTACCGTAACCTGTACCCTAATCAATCCCCATTCCCTTACCCTAACCCTAACCATAACCCTTAACGTGACCCTCTTCCGAGGCGTTACCCTCACCCGTGCCCTAATCGTAAGCAGTACACTAACACTAACTAGTGACCTCACACTTACGCTAAACCTTAAGCGTTGTGGTATGCTAAACTTTGTCCTAATATCTCCCCATTCCCTAACCCTATCCCTAACCCGAATTCTATCCCTGACCCTCACCCGAAACCATACCCTCACCCGTGACCTAATCTTAACCAGGACACCAACACTAACTCGTGCCCTCACACGTACGCTAACCCTTAATCGTTGTCGTACCCTAAACTGTACCCTAATCCCTCCCCATTCCTTAACCCTAACCCTAACCCCATTCCTAAACCTGACCCACTTCCGATGCCCTACCCTAAACAATGCGCTAATCTTAACCAGTACACAAACACTAACTCTTGCCCTCAAACGTACGCTAAACCTTAAGCATTGTCGTACACTATCCTGTACCCTAAACCCTCCCCATTCCCTAACCCTAACCCTAACCGAAACCCTGAACGTGACCCTTTTCCGAGGCCTTACCCTCATCAGTGCCCTTGTCTTAACCAGTACACCAACACTAACTCGTGCCCTCACACTTACGCTAACCCTTAAGCATTGTCGTACCCTAACCTGTACCCTAATCCCTCTCCATTCCCTAACCCTGACACTAACCCGAATCCTAAACCTGACCCTCACCGAAGCCTAACCCTCACCCGTGCCCTAATCTTAACCAGGACACCAAGACTAACTCGTGCCCTCACAAATACGCTAACAATAAAACACAGCGATACCCTAACCTGTACCCTAATTCCTCTCCATTCCCTAAACCTAACCCTCACCTGAAGGCTAACCATGACACTCACCCGAAACTTTACCCTCAACCGTGTCCTAATTTTAACCAGTACATCAGCACTAACCCATGCCCTCTAACGTACGCTAACCCTAAGCCATTGCCGTACCCTAACCTGTACCCTAATCAATCCCCATTCCCTAACCCTAACGCTTAACGTGACCCTCTTCCGAGGCCTTACCCTCTCCCGTGCCCTAATCGTAAGCAGTACACTAACACTAACTAGTGACCTCACACGTACGCTAAACCTTAAGCGTTGTGGTACCCTAAACTGTGCCCTAATATCTCCCCATTCCCTAACCCTAACCCTAACACGAATTCTATCCCTGACCCTCACCCGAAACCTTACCCTCACCCCTGCCCTAATCTTAACCAGGACACAAACACTAACTCGTGCCTTCACACGTACGCTAACGCTTAATAGTTGTCGTACCCTAAACTGTACCCTATTCCCTCTACATTCCCTAACCCTAACCATAACCCGAATCCTAACCCTGACCCTCACCTGAAGCCTTACCCTCACCCGTGCCCTAATCTTAACCAGGACACTAACACTAACCCTTGCCCTCACACGAACGCTAACCCTTAAGCACTGTCGTACCCTAAGCTGTACCCTAATCCCTCTGCATTCCTTAACCCTAACCCTAACACGAATCCTAACCCTGACCCTCACCCGAAGCCTTACCCTCACCCGTGCCATGATCTTAACCAGGACACCAACACTAACTCGTGCCCTCACACGTACGCTAAACCTTAAGCATTGTCGTACCCTAAATTGTACCCTAATCCCTCCCCATTCCTTAACCCTAACCCTAACCCTATTCCTAAACCTGACCCACTTCCGATGCCCTACCCTAACCAATGCCCTAATCTTAACCAGTACACAAACACAAACTCATGCCCTCAAACGTACGCTAACCCTTAAGCATTGTCGTACCCTATCCTGTACCCTAATCCCTCACCATTCCCTAAACCTAACCCTAACCGAAACCCTGAACGTGACCCTTTTCCGAGGACTTACCCTCATCGGTGCTCTTGTCTTAACCAGTAAACCAACACTAACTCGTGCCCTCACACTTACGCTAACCCTTAAGCATTGTCATACCCTAACCTGTACCCTAATCCCTCTCCATTCCCTAACCCTAACCCTAACCCGAATACTAAACCTGACCCTCACCCGAAGCCTTACCCTCACCCGTGCCCTAATCTTAACCAGGACACCAAGACTAACTCGTGCCCTCACACGTACGCTAACACTAAACCGCAGCGGTACCCTAACCTGTACCCTAAATCCTCTCCATTCCCTAACCCTAACCCTAACCTGAAACCTAACCATGACACTCACCCGAAACTTTACCCTCAAGCGTGTCCTAATTTTAACCAGTACATCAACACTAACCCATGCCCTCCAACGTACGCTAACCCTAAGTCATTGCCATACCATAACCTGTACCCTAATCAATCCCCATTCCCTAACCCTAACCCTACCCATAACACTTAACGTGACCCTCTTCCGAGGCCTTACCCTCACCCGTGTCTTAATCGTAAGCAGTACACTAACACTAACTAGTGACCTCACACGTACTCTAAACATTAAGCGTTGTCGTACCCTAAACTGTGCCCTAATATCTCCCCATTCCCTAACCCTAACCCTAACCCGAATCCTAACCCTGACCGTCACCTGAAGCCTTACCCTCACCCGTGCCCTAATCTTAACCAGGACACTAACACTAACCCTTGCCCTCACACGAACGCTAACCCTTAAGCACTGTCGTACCCTAAGCTGTACCCTAATCCCTCTGCATTCCTTAACCCTAACCCTAACACGAATCCTAAACCTGACCCTCACCCGAAGCCTTACCTTTACCCGTGCCCTAATCTTAACCAGGACACCAACACTAACTCGTGCCCTCACACATACGCTAAACCTTAAGCGTTTTGGTACCCTAAATTGTACCCTAATCCCTCCCCATTCCTTAACCCTAACCCTAACTACATCCCTAAACCTGAACCACTTCCGATGCCCTACCCTAACCAATGCCCTAATCTTAACCAGTACACAAACACTAACTCATGCCCTCAATCGTACGCTAACCCTTAAGCATTGTCGTACCCTATCCTGTACCCTAATCCCTCCCCATTGCCGAACCCTAACCGTAACCGAAACCCTGAACGTGACCCTTTTCCGAGGCCTTACCCTCATCGGTGCCCTTGTCTTAACCAGTACACCAACACTAACTCGTGCCCTCCCACTTATGCTAACCCTTAAGCATTGTCGTACCCTATCCTGTAACCTAATCCCTCCCCATTCCCTAACCCTAACCCTAACCAAAACCCTGAAAGTGACCCTTTTCCGAGGCCTTGCCGTCATCGGTGCCCTTGTCTTAACCAGTACACCAACACTAACTCATGCCCTCACACTTACGCTAACCCTTAAGCATTGTCGTACCCTAACCTGTACCCTAATCCCTCTCCATTTCCTAACCGTAACCCTAACCCGAATCCTAACCCTGACCCTCACACGAAGCCTTACCCACACCCGTGCCCTAATCTTAACCAGGACACAAAGACTAACTCGTACCCTCACACATACGCTAACACTAAACCGCAGCGGTACCCTAACCTGTACCCTAAATCCTCTCCATTCCCTAACCCTAACCCTAACCTGAAACCTATCCATGACACTCACCCGAAACTTTACCCTCACCCGTGTTCTAATTTTAACCAGTACATCAACACTAACCCATGCCCTCTAACGTACGCTAACCCTAAGCCATCGCCGTACCATAACCTGTACTTTAATCAATCCCAATTCCCTAACCCTAACCCTAACCATAACCCTTAACGTGACCCTCTTCCGAGGCGTTACCCTCACCCGTGCCCTAATCGTAAGCAGTACACTAACACTAACTAGTGACCTCACACGTATGCTAAACCTTAATCGTTGTGGTATGCTAAACTGTGTCCTAATATCTCCCCATTCCCTAACCCTATCCCTAACCCGAATTCTATCCCTGACCCTCACCCGAAACCATACTCTCACCCGTGACCTAATCTTAACCAGGACACCAACACTAACTCGTGCCCTCACACGTACGCTAACCCTTAATCGTTGTCGTACCCTAAACTGTACCCTAATCCCTCCCCATTCCTTAACCCTAAACCTAAACCGAATCCTAACCCTGACCGTCACCTGAAGCCTTACCCTCACCCGTGCCCTAATCTTAACCAGGACACTAACACTAACCCTTGCCCTCACACGATCGCTAACCCTTAAGCACTGTCGTACCCTAAGCTGTACCCTAATCCCTCTGCATTCCTTAACCCTAACCCAAACACGAATCTTAACCGTGACCCTCACCCGAAGCCTTACCCTCACCTGTGCCCTAATCATAACCACGACACCAACACTAACTCGTGCCCTCACACGTACGCTAAACCTTAAGCGTTGTCGTACCCTAAATTATACCCTAATCCCTCCCCATTCCTTAACCCTAAACCTAACCCCATCCCTAAACCTGTACCACTTCCGATGCCTTAACCTAACCAATGCCCTAAACTTAACCAGTACACAAACACTAACTCATGCCCTCAAACGTACGCTAACCCTTAAGCATTGTCGTACCCTATCCTGTACCCTAATCCCTCCCCATTCCCTAAACCTAACCCTAACCGAAACCCTGAACGTGACCCTTTTCCGAGGCCTTACCCTCATCGGTGCCCTTGTCTTAACCACTAAACCAACACTAACTCGTGCCCTCACACTTACACTAACCCTTAAGCATTGTCATACCCTAACCTGTACCCTAATCCCTCTCCATTCCCTAACCCTAACCCTAACCCGAATCCTAAACCTGAACCTCACCCGAAGCCTTACCCTCACCCGTGCCCTAATCTTAACCAGGACACCAAGACTAACTCGTGCCCTCACACGTACGCTAACACTAAACCGCAGCGGTACCCTAACCTGTACCCTAATCCCTCTCCATTCCCTAACCCTAACCCTAACCTGAAACCTAACCATGACACTCACCCGAAACTTTACTCTCACCCGTGTCCTAATTTTAACCAGTATATCACACTAAACCATGCCGTCTATCGTAAGCTAACCCTAAACCATTGCCGTACCATAACCTGTACCCTAATCAATCCCCATTCCCTAACCCTAACCCTAACCCTAACCCTTAACGTGACCCTCTTCCGAGGACTTACCCTCACCCATGCCCTAATCGTAAGCAGTACACTAACACTAACTAGTGACCTCACACGTACGCTAAACCTTAAGCGTTGTAGTACCCTAAACTGTGCCCTAATATCTCCCCATTCCTTTACCCTAACCCTAACACGAATTCTATCCCTGACCCTCACCCGAAACCTTACCCTCACCCCTGCCCTAATCTTAACCAGGACACAAACACTAACTCGTGCCTTCACACGTACGCTAACGCTTAATCGTTGTCGTACCCTAAACTGTACCCTATTCCCTCTACATTCCCTAACCCTAACCATAACCCGAATCCTAACCCTGACCCTCACCTGAAGCCTTACCCTCACCCGTGCCCTAATCTTAACCAGGACACTAACACTAACACTTGCCCTCACACGAACGCTAACCCTTAAGCACTGTCGTACCCTAAGCTGTACCCTAATCCCTCTGCATTCCTTAACCCTAACCCTAACACGAATCCTAACCCTGACCCTCACCCGAAGCCTTACCCTCACCCGTGCCATGATCTTAACCAGGACACCAACACTAACTCGTGCCCTCACACGTACGCTAAACCTTAAGCGTTGTCGTACCCTAAATTGTACCCTAATCCCTCCCCATTCCTTAACCCTAACCCTAACCCTATTCCTAAACCTGACCCACTTCCGATGCCCTACCCTAACCAATGCCCTAATCTTAACCAGTACACAAACACAAACTCATGCCCTCAAACGTACGCTAACCCTTAAGCATTGTCGTACCCTATCCTGTACCCTAATCCCTCCCCATTCCCTAAACCTAACCCTAACCGAAACCCTGAACGTGACCCTTTTCCGAGGACTTACCCTCATCGGTGCCCTTGTCTTAACCAGTAAACCAACACTAACTCGTGCCCTCACACTTACGCTAACCCTTAAGCATTGTCATACCCTAACCTGTACCCTAATCCCTCTCCATTCCCTAACCCTAACCCTAACCCGAATACTAAACCTGACCCTCACCCGAAGCCTTACCCTCACCCGTGCCCTAATCTTAACCAGGACACCAAGACTAACTCGTGCCCTCACACGTACGCTAACACTAAACCGCAGCGGTACCCTAACCTGTACCCTAAATCCTCTCCATTCCCTAACCCTAACCCTAACCTGAAACCTAACCATGACACTCACCCGAAACTTTACCCTCAAGCGTGTCCTAATTTTAACCAGTACATCAACACTAACCCATGCCCTCCAACGTACGCTAACCCTAAGTCATTGCCGTACCATAACCTGTACCCTAATCAATCCCCATTCCCTAACCCTAACCCTACCCATAACACTTAACGTGACCCTCTTCCGAGGCCTTACCCTCACCCGTGTCCTAATCGTAAGCAGTACACTAACACTAACTAGTGACCTCACACGTACTCTAAACATTAAGCGTTGTCGTACCCTAAACTGTGCCCTAATATCTCCCCATTCCCTAACCCTAACCCTAACCCGAATCCTAACCCTGACCGTCACCTGAAGCCTTACCCTCACCCGTGCCCTAATCTTAACCAGGACACTAACACTAACCCTTGCCCTCACACGAACGCTAACCCTTAAGCACTGTCGTACCCTAAGCTGTACCCTAATCCCTCTGCATTCCTTAACTGTAACCCTAACACGAATCCTAAACCTGACCCTCACCCGAAGCCTTACCTTTACCCGTGCCCTAATCTTAACCAGGACACCAACACTAACTCGTGCCCTCAAACGTACGCTAACCCTTAAGCATTGTCGTACCCTATCCTGTACCCTAATCCCTCCCCATTGCCGAACCCTAACCGTAACCGAAACCCTGAACGTGACCCTTTTCCGAGGCCTTACCCTCATCGGTGCCCTTGTCTTAACCAGTACACCAACACTAACTCGTGCCCTCCCACTTATGCTAACCCTTAAGCATTGTCGTACCCTATCCTGTAACCTAATCCCTCCCCATTCCCTAACCCTAACCCTAACCGAAACCCTGAAAGTGACCCTTTTCCGAGGCCTTGCCGTCATCGGTGCCCTTGTCTTAACCAGTACACCAACACTAACTCATGCCCTCACACTTACGCTAACCCTTAAGCATTGTCGTACCCTAACCTGTACCCTAATCCCTCTCCATTTCCTAACCGTAACCCTAACCCGAATCCTAACCCTGACCCTCACACGAAGCCTTACCCACACCCGTGCCCTAATCTTAACCAGGACACAAAGACTAACTCGTACCCTCACACATACGCTAACACTAAACCGCAGCGGTACCCTAACCTGTACCCTAAATCCTCTCCATTCCCTAACCCTAACCCTAACCTGAAACCTATCCATGACACTCACCCGAAACTTTACCCTCACCCGTGTTCTAATTTTAACCAGTACATCAACACTAACCCATGCCCTCTAACGTACGCTAACCCTAAGCAATCGCCGTACCATAACCTGTACTTTAATCAATCCCAATTCCCTAACCCTAACCCTAACCATAACCCTTAACGTGACCCTCTTCCGAGGCGTTACCCTCACCCGTGCCCTAATCGTAAGCAGTACACTAACACTAACTAGTGACCTCACACGTACGCTAAACCTTAATCGTTGTGGTATGCTAAACTGTGTCCTAATATCTCCCCATTCCCTAACCCTATCCCTAACCCGAATTCTATCCCTGACCCTCACCCGAAACCATACTCTCACCCGTGACCTAATCTTAACCAGGACACCAACACTAACTCGTGCCCTCACACGTACGCTAACCCTTAATCGTTGTCGTACCCTAAACTGTACCCTAATCCCTCCCCATTCCTTAACCCTAACCCTAACCCCATTCCTAAACCTGACCCACTTCCGATGCCCTACCCTAAACAATGCCCTAATCTTAACCAGTACACAAACACTAACTCTTGCCCTCAAACGTACGCTAAACCTTAAGCATTGTCGTACACTATCCTGTACCCTAAACTCTCCCCATTCCCTAACCCTAACCCTAACCGAAACCCTGAACGTGACCCTTTTCCGAGGCCTTACCCTCATCAGTGCCCTTGTCTTAACCAGTACACCAACACTAACTCGTGCCCTCACACTTACGCTAACCCTTAAGCATTGTCGTACCCTAACCTGTACCCTAATCACTCTCCATTCCCTAACCCTAACACTAACCCGAATCCTAAACCTGACCCTCACCGAAGCCTTACCCTCACCCGTGCCCTAATCTTAACCAGGACACCAAGACTAACTCGTGCCCTCACAAGTATGCTAACAATAAACCGCAGCGGTACCCTAACCTGTACGCTAATCCCTCTCCATTCCCTAACCCTAACCCTCACCTGAAGGCTAAATATGACACTCACCCGAAACTTTACCCTCAACCGTGTCCTAATTTTAACTAGTACATCAACACTAACCCATGCCCTCTAACGTACGCCAACCCTAAGCCATTGCCGTACCCTAACCTGTACCCTAATCAATCCCCATTTCCTAACCCTATCCCTAACCCTAACCCTTAACGTGACCCTCTTCCGAAGCCTTACCTTCTCCCGTGCCCTAATCGTAAGCAGTACACTAACACTAACTAGTGACCTCACACGTACGCTAAACCTTAAGCGTTGTGGTACCCTATACTGTGCCCTAATATCTCCCCATTCCCTAACCCTAACCCTAACACGAATTCTATCCCTGACCCTCACCCGAAACCTTACCCTCACCCCTGCCCTAATCTTAACCAGGACACAAACACTAACTCGTGCCTTCACACGTACGCTAACGCTTAATCGTTGTCGTACCCTAAACTGTACCCTAATCCCACCCCATTCCCTAACCCTAACCCTAAACCGAATCCTAACCCTGACCGTCACCTGAAGCCTTACCCTCACCCGTGCCCTAATCTTAACCAGGACACTAACACTAACCCTTGCCCTCACACGATCGCTAACCCTTAAGCACTGTCGTACCCTAAGCTGTACCCTAATCCCTCTGCATTCCTTAACCCTAACGCAAACACGAATCTTAACCGTGACCCTCACCCGAAGCCTTACCCTCACCTGTGCCCTAATCATAACCACGACACCAACACTAACTCGTGCCCTCACACGTACGCTAAACCTTAAGCGTTGTCGTACCCTAAATTATACCCTAATCCCTCCCCATTCCTTAACCCTAAACCTAACCCCATCCCTAAACCTGTACCACTTCCGATGCCTTAACCTAACCAATGCCCTAAACTTAACCAGTACACAAACACTAACTCATGCCCTCAAACGTACGCTAACCCTTAAGCATTGTCGTACCCTATCCTGTACCCTAATCCCTCCCCATTCCCTAAACCTAACCCTAACCGAAACCCTGAACGTGACCCTTTTCCGAGGCCTTACCCTCATCGGTGCCCTTGTCTTAACCAGTAAACCAACACTAACTCGTGCCCTCACACTTACACTAACCCTTAAGCATTGTCATACCCTAACCTGTACCCTAATCCCTCTCCATTCCCTAACCCTAACCCTAACCCGAATCATAAACCTGAACCTCACCCGAAGCCTTACCCTCACCCGTGCCCTAATCTTAACCAGGACACAAAGACTAACTCGTGCCCTCACACGTACGCTAACACTAAACCGCAGCGGTACCCTAACCTGTACCCTAATCCCTCTCCATTCCCTAACCCTAACCCTAACCTGAAACCTAACCATGACACTCACCCGAAACTTTACTCTCACCCGTGTCCTAATTTTAACCAGTATATCACACTAAACCATGCCGTCTATCGTAAGCTAACCCTAAACCATTGCCGTACCATAACCTGTACCCTAATCAATCCCCATTCCCTAACCCTAACCCTAACCCTAACAGTTAACGTGACCCTCTTCCGAGGACTTACCCTCACCCATGCCCTAATCGTAAGCAGTACACTAACACTAACTAGTGACCTCACACGTACGCTAAACCTTAAGCGTTGTAGTACCCTAAACTGTGCCCTAATATCTCCGCATTCCCTTACCCTAACCCTAACCCGAATTCTATCCCTGACCCTCACCCGAAACCTTACCCTCACCCCTGCCCTAATCTTAACCAGGACACAAAAACTAACTCGTGCCTTCACACGTACGCTAACGCTTAATCGTTGTCGTACCCTAAACTGTACCCTAATCCCTCCACATTCCCTAACCCTAACCCTAACCCGAATCCTAACCCTGACCGTCACCTGAAGCCTTACACTCACCCGTGCCCTAATCTTAACCAGGACACTAACAGTAACCCTTGCCCTCACACGAACGCTAACCCTTAAGCACTGTCGTACCCTAAGCTGTACCCTAATCCCTCTGCATTCCTTAACCCTAACCCTAACACGAATCCTAACCCTGACCCTCACCCGAAGCCTTACCCTCACCCGGGCCATAATCTTAACCAGGACACCAACACTAACTCGTGCCCTCACACGTACACTAAACCTTAAGCGTTGTCGTACCCTAAATTGTACCCTAATCCCTCCCCATTCCTTAACCCTAACCCTAACCCCATTCCTAAACCTGACCCACTTCCGATGCCCTACCCTAACCAATGCCCTAATATTAATCAGTACACAAACACTACCTCATGCCCTAAAACGTACGCTAACCCTTAAGCACTGTCGTACACTATCCTGTACCCTAATCCCTCCCCATTCCCTAAACCTAACCCTAAGCGAAACCCTGAACGTGACCCTTTTCCGAGGCCTTACCCTCATCGGTGCCCTTGTCTTAACCAGTAAACCAACAGTAACTCGTGCACTCACACTTACGCTAACCCTTAAGCATTGTTATACCCTAAACTGTACCCTAATCCCTCTCCATTCCCTAACCCTAACCCTAACCCGAATACTAAACCTGACCCTCACCCGAAGCCTTACCCTCACCTGTGCCCTAATCTTAACCAGGACACCAAGACTAACTCGTGCCCTCACACGTACGCTAACACGAAACCGCAGCGGTACCCTAACCTGTACCGCAAATCCTCTCCATTCCCTAACCCTAACCCTAACCTGAAACCTAACCATGACACTCACCCGAAACTTTACCCTCACCCCTGTCCTAATTTTAACCAGTACATCAACACTAACCCATGGCCTCTAACGTACGCTAACCCTAAGCCATTGCCGTACCCTAATCTGTACCCTAATCAATCCCCATTCCCTAACACTAACCCAAACGCTAACCCTTAACGTGACCCTCTTCCGAGGCCTTACCCTCACCCGTGCCCTAATCGTAAGCAGTACACTAACACTAACTAGTGACCTCACACGTACGCTAAACCTTAAGCGTTGTGGTACCCTAAACTGTGCCCTAATATCTCCCCATTCCCTAACCCTAACCCTAACCCGAATTCTATCCCTGACCCTCACCCGAAACCTTACCCTCACCCGTGCCCTAATCTTAATGAGGACACCAACACTAACTCGTGCCCTCACACGTACGCTAATCCTTAAGCGTTGTCATACCCTAAATTGTACCCTAATCCCTCCCCATTCCTTAACCCAAACCCTAACCCCATTCCTAAACCCGACCCACTTCCGATGCCCTACCCTAACCAATGCGCTAATCTTAACCAGTACACAAACACTAACTCATGCCCTCAAACGTACGCTAACCCTTAAGAATTGTCGTACCCTATCCTGTACCGTAATCCCTCCCCATTCCCTAACCCTATCCCTAACCGAAACCCTGAACGTGACCCTTTTCAGAGGCCTTACCCTCATCGGTGCCTTTTACTTAAACAGTAAACCAACATTAACTCGTGCCCTCACACTTACGCTAACCCTTAAGCATTGTTGTACCCTAACCTGTACCCTAATCCCTCTCCATTCCCTAACCCTAACCCTAACCCGAATCCTAACCCAGACCCTCACCTGAAGCCTTACCCACACCCGTGCCCTAATCTTAACCAGGACACTAACACTAACCCTTGCCCTCACACGAACGCTAACCCTTAAGCACTGTCGTACCCTAAGTTGTACCCTAATCCCTCTGAATTCCTTTACCCTAACCCTAACACGAATCCTAAACCTGACCCTCACCCGAAGCCTTACGTTCACCCGTGCCCTAATCTTAACCAGGACACCAACACTAACTCGTGCCCTCACACGTACGCTAAACTTTAAGCGTTTTCGTACCCTAAATTGTACCCTAATCCCTCCCCATTCCTTAACCCTAACCCTAACTACATCCCTAAACCTGAACCACTTCCGATGCCCTACCCTAACCAATGCCCTAATCTTAACCAGTACACAAACACTAACTCATGCCCTCAAACCTACGCTAACCCTTAAGCATTTTCGTACCCTATCCTGTACCCTAATCCCTCCCCATTCCCGAACACTAACCGTAACCGAAACCCTGAACGTGACCCTTTTCCGATGCCTTACCCTAATCGGTGCCCTTGTCTTAACCAGTGCACCAACACTAACTCGTGCCCTCCCACTTATGCTAACCCTTAAGCATTGTCGTACCCTATCCTGTAACCTAATCCCTCCCCATTCCCTAACCCTAACCCTAACCGAAACCCTGAACGTGACCCTTTTCCGAGGCCTTACCGTCATCGGTGCCCTTGTCTTAACCAGTACACCAACACTAACTCATGCCCTCACACTTACGCTAACCCTTAAGCATTGTCGTACCCTAACCTGTACCCTAATCCCTCTCCATTCCCTAACCGTAACCCTAACCCGAATCCTAACCCTGACCCTCACACGAAGCCTTACCCTCACCCGTGCCCTAATCTTAACCAGGACACCAAGACTAACTCGTGCCCTCACACGTACGCTAACACTAAACCACAGCGGTACCCTAACCTGTGCCTTAATCCCTCTACATTCCCTAACCCTAACCCTAACCTGAAACCTAACCATAACACTCACCCGAAACTTTACCCTCACCCGTGTCTTAATTTTAACCAGTACATCAACACTAACACATGCCCTCTAACGTACACTAACCCTAAGTCATTGCCGTACCATAACCTGTACCCTAATCAATCCCCATTCCCTAACCCTAACCCTAACCCTAACCATTAACGTGACCCTCTTCTGAGGCCTTACCCTAACCCGTGCCCTAATCGTAAGCAGTACACTAACACTAACTAGTTACCTCACACGTACGCTAAACCTTAAGCGTTGTGGTACCCTAAACTGTGCCCTAATATCTCCCCATTCCCTAACCCTAACCCTAATCCGAATTCTATCCCTGACCCTCACCCGAAACCTTACCCTCCCCCATGCCCTAATCTTAACCAGGACACCAACACTAACTCGTGCCCTCACACGTACGCTAACGCTTATTCGTTGTCGTACCCTAAACTGTACCCTAATCCCTCCCCATTCCCTAACCCTAAGCCTAACCCGAATCCTAACCCTGACCGTCACCTGAAGCCTTACCGTCACCCGTGCCCTAAACTTAAACAGGACACTAACACTAACCCTTGCCCTTACACGAATGCTAACCCTTAAGCACTGTCGTACCCTAAGCTGTACCCTAATCCCTCTGCATTCCTTAGCCCTAACCCTAACACGAATCCTAACCCTGACCCTCACCTGAAGCCTTACCCTCACCCGTACCCTACTCTTAACCAGGACACCAACACTAACTCGTGCCCTCACACGTACCCTAAACCTTAAGCGTTGTGGTACCCTAAACTGTGCCCTAATATCTCCCCATTGCCTAACCCTAACTCTAACCCGAATTCTATCCCTGACCCTCACCCGAAACCTTTCCCTCACCCGTGCCCTAATCTTAACCAGGACACCAACACTAACTCGTGCCCTCACACGTACGCTAAACCTTAAGCTTTGTCCTACTCTAAATTGTACCCTAATCCCTCCCCATTCCTAAAGCCTAACCCTAACCCCATTCCTAAACCTGACCCACTTCCCATGCCCTACCCTAACCAATGCCCTAATCTTAACCAGTACACAAACACTAATTTATGCCCTCAAACGTATGCTAACCCTTAAGCATTGTCGTACCCTATCCTGTACCCTAATCCCTCCCCATTCCCTAACCCTAACCCTAAACGAAACCCTCAACGTGACCCTTTTCCGAGGCCTTACCCTCATCGGTGCCCTTGTCTTAACCAGTACACCAACACTAACTCGTGCCCTCACACTTACGCTAACCCTTAAGCATTGTCGTACCCTATCCTGTACCCTAATCCCTCCCCATTCCCTAACCCTAACCCTAACCCGAATCCTAACCCTGACCCTCACACGAAGCCTTACCCTCACCCGTGCCCTAATCTTAACCAGGACACCAAGATTAACTCGTGCCCTCACACGTACGCTAACACTAAACCGCAGCGGTACCCTAACCTGTACCCTAATCCCTCTCCATTCCCTAACCCTAACCCTCACCTGAAACCTAACCATGACACTCATCCGAAACTTTACCCTCACCCGTGTCCTAATTTTAACCAGTACATCAACACTAACCCATGCCGTCTAACGTACGCTAACCCTAAGCCATTGCCGTACCATAACCTGTACCCTAATCAATCCCCATTCCTTAACCCTAACTCTAACCCTAACCTTTAACGTGACCCTCTTCCGAGGCCTTACCCTCACCCGTGCCCTAATCGTAAGCAGTACACTAACAATAACTAGTGAACTCACACGTATGCTAAACCTTAAGCGTTGTGGTACCCTAAACTGTGCCCTAATATCTCCCATTCCCTAACCCTAACCCTAACCCGAATTCTATCCCTACCCTCACCCGAAACCTTACCCTCACCTGTGCCCTAATCTTAACCAGGACACCAACACTAACTCGTGCCCTCACACGTACGCAAACCCTTAATCGTTGTCTTACCCTAAACTGTACCCACATCCCTCCCCATTCCCTAACCCTAACCCTAACCCGAATCGTAACCCTAACCCTCACGTGAAGCCTTACACTCACCCGTGCCCTAATCTTAACCAGGACACAAACACTAACCTTTGCCCTCACACGAACGCTAACCCTTAAGCACTGTCGTACCCTAAGCTGTACCCTAATCCCTCTGCATTCCTTAACCCTAACCCTAACACGAATCCTAACCCTGACCCTCACGCGAAGCCTTACCCTCACCCGTGCCCTAATCTTAACCAGGACACCAACACTAACTCGTGCCCTCACACGTACGCTAAACCTTAAGAGTTGTAGTACCCTAAATTGTACCCTAATCCCTCCCCATTCCTTAACCGTAACCATAACCCCATCCCTAAACCTGACCCACTTCCGATGCCCTACCCTAACCAATGCCCTAATCTTAACCAGTACACAAACACTAACTCATGCCCTCAAACGTACGCTAACACTTAAGCATTGTCGTACCCTATCCTGTACCCTATTCCTTCCCCATTTCCTAACCCTAACCCTAACCGAAACCCTGAACGTGACCCTTTTCCGAGGCCTTACCCTCATCGGTGCCCTTGTCTTAACCAGTACACGAAAACTAACTCGTGCTCTCACACTTACGCTAACCCTTAAGCATTGTCGTACCCTAACCTGTACCCCAATCCCTCTCCATTCCCTTTGCCTAACGCTAACCCGAATCCTAACCCTGACCCTCACCCGAAGCCTTACCCTCACCCGTGCCCTAATCTTAACCAGGACACCAAGACTAACTCGTGCCCTCACACGTACGCTAACAGTAAACCGCAGCGGTACCCTAACCTGTACCCTAATCCCTCTCCATTCCCTAACCCTAACCCTAACCTGAAACCTATCCATGACACTCACCCGAAAGTTTACCCTCACCCGTGTCCTAATTTTAACCAGTACATCAACACTAACCCATGCCCTCTAACGTACGCTAACCCTAAGCCATTGCCGTACCCTAACCTGTACCCTAATCAATCCCCATTCCCTAACTCTAACCCTAACCCTAACCCTTAACGTGACCTTCTTCCGAGGCCTTACCCTCCCCCGTGCCCTAATCGTAAGCAGTACACTAACACTAACTAGTGACCTCACATGTACGCTAAACCTTAAGCGCTGTGGTACCCTAAACTGTGCGCTAATATCTTCCCATTCCCTAACCCTAACCCTAACCAGAATCCTAAACCTGACCCTCACACGAAGCCTTACCCTCACCCGTGTCCTAATCGTAACCAGGACACCAAGACTAACTCGTGCCCTCACACGTACGCTAACACTAAACCGCAGCGATACCCTAAACTGTACCCTAATCCCTCTCCATTTCCTAACCCTAACCCTCACCTGAAACCTAAGCATGACACTCACCCGAAACTTTACCCTCTCCCGTGTCCTAATTTTAACCAGTACATCAACACTAACCCATGCCCTCGAACGTACGCTAACCCTAAGCCATTGCCGTACCCTAACCTGTACCCTAATCAATCCCCATTCCCTAACCCTAACCCTAACCCTTAACTTGACCCTCTTCCGAGGCCTTACCCTCACCCGTGCCCTAATCGTAAGCAGTACACTAACACTAACTAGTGACCTCACACGTACGCTAAACCTTAAGCATTTTGGTACCCTAAACTGTGCCCTAATATCTCCCCATTCCCTAACCCTAACCCTAACCCGAATTGTATCCCTGACCCTCACCCAAAACTTTACCCTCACCCGTGCCCTAATCTTAACCAGGACACCAACACTAACTCGTGCCCTCACACGTACGCTAACCCTTTATCGTTGTCGTACCATAAACTGTACCTTAATCCCTCCCCATTCCCTAACCCTAACCCTAACCCGAATCCTAACCCTGACCGTCACCTGAAGCCTAACCCTCACCCGTGCCCTAATCTTAACCAGAACACTAACACTAACCCTTGCCCTCACACGAACGCTAACCCTTAAGCACTCTCGTACCCTAAGCTGTACCCTAATCCCTCTGCATTCCTTAACCCTAACCCTAACACGAAACCTAACCCTGACCCTCACCCGAAGCCTTACCCTCACCCGTGCCCTAATCTTAACCAGGACACCAACACTAACTCATGCCCTCACACGTAGGCTTAACCTTAAGCGTTGTCGTACCCTAAATTGTACCCTAATCCCTCCCATTTCCTTAACCCTAACCCTAACCCCATCCCTAAACCTGACCAACTTACGATGCCCTACCCTAACCAATGCACTAAACTTAACCAGTACACAAACAGTAACTCATGCCCTAAAACGTACGCTAACCCTTAAGCATTGTCGTACCCTATCCTGTACCCTAATCCCTCCCCATTCCCTAACCCTAACCCTAACCGAAACCCTGAACGTGACCCTTTTCCGAGGCCTTACCCTCATCGGTGCCCTTGTCTTAACCAGTACACCAACACTAACTCATGCCCTCACACTTACGCTAAACCTTAACCATTGTCATAACCTAACCTGTACCCTAATCCCTCTCCAATCCCTAACCCTAACCCTAACCCGAATCCTAACCCTGACCCTCACCCGAAGCCTTACCCTCACCCGTGCCCTAATCTTAACCAGGACACCAAGACTAACTCGTGCCCTCACACGTACGCTAACGCTAACCCGCAGCGGTACCCTAACCTGAACCCTAAGCCCTCTCCATTCCTTAACCCTAACCCTAACCTGAAACCTAACCATGACACTCACCCGAAACTTTACCCTCACCCGTGTCCTAATTTTAACCAGTACATCAACACTAACCCAAGCCCTCTAACGTACGCTAACCTTAAGCCATTTCCGTACCATAACCTGTACCCCAATTAATCCCCATTCCCTAACCCTAACCCTCACCGAAACCCTGAACGTGACCCTTTTCCGAGGCCTTACCCTCATCGGTGCCCTTGTCTTAACCAGTACACGAACACTAACTCGTTCCCTCACACTTACTCTCACCCTTAAGCATTGTCATACCCTAACCGGTACCCTAAACCCTCTCCATTCCCTAACCCTAACCCTAACCCGAATCCTAACCCTGACCCTCACCAGAAGCCGTACCCTCACCCGTGCCTTATCTTAACCAGGACACCAAGACTAACTCGTGCCCTAACACGTACGCTAACACTAAACCGCAGCGGTACCCTAACCTGTACCCTAATCTCTCTCCATTCCCTAACTCTAACCCTAACCTGAAACCTAACCATGAGACTCACCCGAAACTTTACCCTCACCCGTGTCCTAATTTTAACCAGTACATCAACACTAACCCATGCCCTCTAACGTACGCTAACCCTAAGCCATTGCCGTACCCTAACCTGTACCCTAATCAATCCCCATTCCCTAACCCTAACCCTAACCCTAACCCTTAACGTGACCCTCTTCCGAGGCCTTACCCTCACCCGTGCCCTAATCGTAAGCAGTACACTAACACTAACTAGTGACATCACACGTACGCTAAACCTTAAGCGCTGTGGTACCCTAAACTGTGCCCTAATATCTCCCCATTCCCTAACACTAACCCTAACCCGAATTCTATCCCTGACACTCACCCGAAACCTTACTCTCACCCGTGCCCTAATCTTAAACAGGACACCAACACTAACTCGTGCCCTCACACGTACGCTAACCCTAATCGTTGTCATACTCTAAACTTTACCCTAATCCCTCCCCATTCCCTAACCCTAACCCTAACCATTAACGTGACCCTCTTCCGAGGCCTTACCCTCACCCGTGCCCTAATCGTAAGCAGTACACTACCACTAACTAGTGACCTCACACGTAGGCTAAACCTTAATCGTTGTGGTATCCTAAACTGTGCCCTAATATCTCCCCATTCCCTAACCCTAAACCTAACCCGAATTCTATCCCTGACCCTCACCCGAAACCTTACCCTCACCCGTGCCCTAATCTTAACCAGGACACCACCACTAACTCGTGCCCTCACACGTACGCTAAACCTTAAGCGTTGTCGTACCCTAAATTGTACCCTAATCCCTCCCCATTCCTTAACCCTAACCCTAACCCCATCCCTAAACCTGACCCACTTCCGATACCCTACCCGAACCAATGCCCTAATCTTAACCAGTACACAAACACTAACTCATGCCCAAAAAAGGACGTTAACCCTTAAGCATTGTCGTACCCTATCCTGTACCCTAATCCCTCCCCATTCCCTAACCCTAACCCTAAGCGAAACCCTGAACGTGACCCTTTTCCGAGGCCTTACCCTCATCGGTGCCATTGTCTTAACCAGTACACCAACAGTAACTCGTGCCCTCACACTTACGCTAACCCTTAAGCATTGTCGTACCCTAACATGTACCCTAATCCCTCTCCATTCCCTAACCCTAACCCTAACCCAAATCCTAACCCTGACCCTCACACGAAGCCTTACCCTCACCCGTGCCCTAATCTTAACCAGGACACCAAGACTAACTCGTGCCCTCACACGTACGCTAACACTAAACCGCAGGGGTACCCTAACCTGTACCCTAATCCCTCTCCATTCCCTAACTCTAACCCTAACCTGAAACCTAACCATGACACTCACCCGAAACTTTACCCTCACCCCTGTCCTAATTTTAACCAGTACATCAACACTAACCCATGCCCTCTAACGTACGCTAACCCTAAGCCATTGCCGTACCCTAACCTGTACCCTAATCAATCGCCATTCCCTAACCCTAACCCTAACCCTAACCCTTAACGTGACCCTCTTCCGAGGCCTTACCCTCACCCGTTCCCTAATCGTAAGCAGTACACTAACACTAACTTTTGACCTCAGACGTACGCTAAACCTTAAGCGTTGTGGTACCCTAAACTGTCCCCTAATATCTCCCCATTCCCTAACCCTAAACCTAACCCGAATTCTATCCCTGACCCTCACCCGAAACCTTACTCTCACCCGTGCCCTAATCTTAACCAGGACACCAACACTAACTTGTGCCCTCACACGTACGCTAACCCTTAATCGTTGTCGTACCCTAAACTGTACCCTAATCCCTCCCCATTCCCTAACCCTAATCCTAACCCCATCCCTAAACCTAAACCACTTCCGATGTCCTACCCTAACCAATGCCCTAATCTTAACCAGTACACAAACACTAACTCATGCCCTCAAACGTACGCTAACCCTTAAGCACTGTCGTACCCTATCCTGTACCCTAATCCCTCCCCATTCCCTAACCCTAACCCTAACCCGAATCCTAACCCTGACCCTGACCCGAAGCCTTACCCTCACCCGTGCCCTAATCTTAACCAGGACACCAAGACTAACTCGTGCCCTCACACGTACGCTAACACTAAACCGCAGCGGTACCCTAACCTGTACCCTAATCCCTCTCCATTCCCTAACCCTAACCCTAACCCGAATCCTAACCCAGACCCTCACCTGAAGCCTTACCCACACCCGTGCCCTAATCTTAACCAGGACACTAACACTAACCCTTGCCCTCACACGAACGCTAACCCTTAAGCACTGTCGTACCCTAAGTTGTACCCTAATCCCTCTGAATTCCTTTACCCTAACCCTAACACGAATCCTAAACCTGACCCTCACCCGAAGCCTTACGTTCACCCGTGCCCTAATCTTAACCAGGACACCAACACTAACTCGTGCCCTCACACGTACGCTAAACTTTAAGCGTTTTCGTACCCTAAATTGTACCCTAATCCCTCCCCATTCCCGAACACTAACCGTAACCGAAACCCTGAACGTGACCCTTTTCCGATGCCTTACCCTAATCGGTGCCCTTGTCTTAACCAGTGCACCAACACTAACTCGTGCCCTCCCACTTATGCTAACCCTTAAGCATTGTCGTACCCTATCCTGTAACCTAATCCCTCCCCATTCCCTAACCCTAACCCTAACCGAAACCCTGAACGTGACCCTTTTCCGAGGCCTTACCGTCATCGGTGCCCTTGTCTTAACCAGTACACCAACACTAACTCATGCCCTCACACTTACGCTAACCCTTAAGCATTTTCGTACCCTAACCTGTACCCTAATCCCTCTCCATTCCCTAACCGTAACCCTAACCCGAATCCTAACCCTGACCCTCACACGAAGCCTTACCCTCACCCGTGCCCTAATCTTAACCAGGACACCAAGACTAACTCGTGCCCTCACACGTACGCTAACACTAAACCACAGCGGTACCCTAACCTGTGCCTTAATCCCTCTACATTCCCTAACCCTAACCCTAACCTGAAACCTAACCATAACACTCACCCGAAACTTTACCCTCACCCGTGTCTTAATTTTAACCAGTACATCAACACTAACACATGCCCTCTAACGTACACTAACCCTAAGTCATTGCCGTACCATAACCTGTACCCTAATCAATCCCCATTCCCTAACCCTAACCCTAACCCTAACCATTAACGTGACCCTCTTCTGAGGCCTTACCCTAACCCGTGCCCTAATCGTAAGCAGTACACTAACACTAACTAGTTACCTCACACGTACGCTAAACCTTAAGCGTTGTGGTACCCTAAACTGTGCCCTAATATCTCCCCATTCCCTAACCCTAACCCTAATCCGAAATCTATCCCTGACCCTCACCCGAAACCTTACCCTCCCCCATGCCCTAATCTTAACCAGGACACCAACACTAACTCGTGCCCTCACACGTACGCTAACGCTTATTCGTTGTCGTACCCTAAACTGTACCCTAATCCCTCCCCATTCCCTAACCCTAAGCCTAACCCGAATCCTAACCCTGACCGTCACCTGAAGCCTTACCCTCACCCGTGCCCTAAACTTAAACAGGACACTAACACTAACCCTTGCCCTTACACGAATGCTAACCCTTAAGCACTGTCGTACCCTAAGCTGTACCCTAATCCCTCTGCATTCCTTAGCCCTAACCCTAACACGAATCCTAACCCTGACCCTCACCTGAAGCCTTACCCTCACCCGTACCCTACTCTTAACCAGGACACCAACACTAACTCGTGCCCTCACACGTACCCTAAACCTTAAGCGTTGTGGTACCCTAAACTGTGCCCTAATATCTCCCCATTGCCTAACCCTAACTCTAACCCGAATTCTATCCCTGACCCTCACCCGAAACCTTTCCCTCACCCGTGCCCTAATCTTAACCAGGACACCAACACTAACTCGTGCCCTCACACGTACGCTAAACCTTAAGCTTTGTCCTACTCTAAATTGTACCCTAATCCCTCCCCATTCCTAAAGCCTAACCCTAACCCCATTCCTAAACCTGACCCACTTCCCATGCCCTACCCTAACCAATGCCCTAATCTTAACCAGTACACAAACACTAACTTATGCCCTCAAACGTATGCTAACCCTTAAGCATTGTCGTACCCTATCCTGTACCCTAATCCCTCCCCATTCCCTAACCCTAACCCTAAACGAAACCCTCAACGTGACCCTTTTCCGAGGCCTTACCCTCATCGGTGCCCTTGTCTTAACCAGTACACCAACACTAACTCGTGCCCTCACACTTACGCTAACCCTTAAGCATTGTCGTACCCTATCCTGTACCCTAATCCCTCCCCATTCCCTAACCCTAACCCTAACCCGAATCCTAACCCTGACCCTCACACGAAGCCTTACCCTCACCCGTGCCCTAATCTTAACCAGGACACCAAGATTAACTCGTGCCCTCACACGTACGCTAACACTAAACCGCAGCGGTACCCTAACCTGTACCCTAATCCCTCTCCATTCCCTAACCCTAACCCTCACCTGAAACCTAACCATGACACTCACCCGAAACTTTACCCTCACCCGTGTCCTAATTTTAACCAGTACATCAACACTAACCCATGCCGTCTAACGTACGCTAACCCTAAGCCATTGCCGTACCATAACCTGTACCCTAATCAATCCCCATTCCTTAACCCTAACTCTAACCCTAACCTTTAACGTGACCCTCTTCCGAGGCCTTACCCTCACCCGTGCCCTAATCGTAAGCAGTACACTAACAATAACTAGTGAACTCACACGTATGCTAAACCTTAAGCGTTGTGGTACCCTAAACTGTGCCCTAATATCTCCCATTCCCTAACCCTAACCCTAACCCGAATTCTATCCCTACCCTCACCCGAAACCTTACCCTCACCTGTGCCCTAATCTTAACCAGGACACCAACACTAACTCGTGCCCTCACACGTACGCAAACCCTTAATCGTTGTCTTACCCTAAACTGTACCCACATCCCTCCCCATTCCCTAACCCTAACCCTAACCCGAATCGTAACCCTAACCCTCACGTGAAGCCTTACACTCACCCGTGCCCTAATCTTAACCAGGACACAAACACTAACCTTTGCCCTCACACGAACGCTAACCCTTAAGCACTGTCGTACCCTAAGCTGTACCCTAATCCCTCTGCATTCCTTAACCCTAACCCTAACACGAATCCTAACCCTGACCCTCACGCGAAGCCTTACCCTCACCCGTGCCCTAATCTTAACCAGGACACCAACACTAACTCGTGCCCTCACACGTACGCTAAACCTTAAGAGTTGTAGTACCCTAAATTGTACCCTAATCCCTCCCCATTCCTTAACCGTAACCATAACCCCATCCCTAAACCTGACCCACTTCCGATGCCCTACCCTAACCAATGCCCTAATCTTAACCAGTACACAAACACTAACTCATGCCCTCAAACGTACGCTAACACTTAAGCATTGTCGTACCCTATCCTGTACCCTATTCCTTCCCCATTTCCTAACCCTAACCCTAACCGAAACCCTGAACGTGACCCTTTTCCGAGGCCTTACCCTCATCGGTGCCCTTGTCTTAACCAGTACACGAAAACTAACTCGTGCTCTCACACTTACGCTAACCCTTAAGCATTGTCGTACCCTAACCTGTACCCCAATCCCTCTCCATTCCCTTTGCCTAACGCTAACCCGAATCCTAACCCTGACCCTCACCCGAAGCCTTACCCTCACCCGTGCCCTAATCTTAACCAGGACACCAAGACTAACTCGTGCCCTCACACGTACGCTAACACTAAACCGCAGCGGTACCCTAACCTGTACCCTAATCCCTCTCCATTCCCTAACCCTAACCCTAACCTGAAACCTATCCATGACACTCACCCGAAAGTTTACCCTCACCCGTGTCCTAATTTTAACCAGTACATCAACACTAACCCATGCCCTCTAACGTACGCTAACCCTAAGCCATTGCCGTACCCTAACCTGTACCCTAATCAATCCCCATTCCCTAACTCTAACCCTAACCCTAACCCTTAACGTGACCTTCTTCCGAGGCCTTACCCTCCCCCGTGCCCTAATCGTAAGCAGTACACTAACACTAACTAGTGACCTCACATGTACGCTAAACCTTAAGCGCTGTGGTACCCTAAACTGTGCGCTAATATCTTCCCATTCCCTAACCCTAACCCTAACCAGAATCCTAAACCTGACCCTCACACGAAGCCTTACCCTCACCCGTGTCCTAATCGTAACCAGGACACCAAGACTAACTCGTGCCCTCACACGTACGCTAACACTAAACCGCAGCGATACCCTAAACTGTACCCTAATCCCTCTCCATTTCCTAACCCTAACCCTCACCTGAAACCTAAGCATGACACTCACCCGAAACTTTACCCTCTCCCGTGTCCTAATTTTAACCAGTACATCAACACTAACCCATGCCCTCGAACGTACGCTAACCCTAAGCCATTGCCGTACCCTAACCTGTACCCTAATCAATCCCCATTCCCTAACCCTAACCCTAACCCTTAACTTGACCCTCTTCCGAGGCCTTACCCTCACCCGTGCCCTAATCGTAAGCAGTACACTAACACTAACTAGTGACCTCACACGTACGCTAAACCTTAAGCATTTTGGTACCCTAAACTGTGCCCTAATATCTCCCCATTCCCTAACCCTAACCCTAACCCGAATTGTATCCCTGACCCTCACCCAAAACTTTACCCTCACCCGTGCCCTAATCTTAACCAGGACACCAACACTAACTCGTGCCCTCACACGTACGCTAACCCTTTATCGTTGTCGTACCATAAACTGTACCTTAATACCTCCCCATTCCCTAACCCTAACCCTAACCCGAATCCTAACCCTGACCGTCACCTGAAGCCTAACCCTCACCCGTGCCCTAATCTTAACCAGAACACTAACACTAACCCTTGCCCTCACACGAACGCTAACCCTTAAGCACTCTCGTACCCTAAGCTGTACCCTAATCCCTCTGCATTCCTTAACCCTAACCCTAACACGAAACCTAACCCTGACCCTCACCCGAAGCCTTACCCTCACCCGTGCCCTAATCTTAACCAGGACACCAACACTAACTCATGCCCTCACACGTAGGCTTAACCTTAAGCGTTGTCGTACCCTAAATTGTACCCTAATCCCTCCCCATTCCTTAACCCTAACCCTAACCCCATCCCTAAACCTGACCAACTTACGATGCCCTACCCTAACCAATGCACTAAACTTAACCAGTACACAAACACTAACTCATGCCCTAAAACGTACGCTAACCCTTAAGCATTGTCGTACCCTATCCTGTACCCTAATCCCTCCCCATTCCCTAACCCTAACCCTAACCGAAACCCTGAACGTGACCCTTTTCCGAGGCCTTACCCTCATCGGTGCCCTTGTCTTAACCAGTACACCAACACTAACTCATGCCCTCACACTTACGCTAAACCTTAACCATTGTCATAACCTAACCTGTACCCTAATCCCTCTCCAATCCCTAACCCTAACCCTAACCCGAATCCTAACCCTGACCCTCACCCGAAGCCTTACCCTCACACGTGCCCTAATCTTAACCAGGACACCAAGACTAACTCGTGCCCTCACACGTACGCTAACGCTAACCCGCAGCGGTACCCTAACCTGAACCCTAAGCCCTCTCCATTCCTTAACCCTAACCCTAACCTGAAACCTAACCATGACACTCACCCGAAACTTTACCCTCACCCGTGTCCTAATTTTAACCAGTACATCAACACTAACCCAAGCCCTCTAACGTACGCTAACCTTAAGCCATTTCCGTACCATAACCTGTACCCCAATTAATCCCCATTCCCTAACCCTAACCCTCACCGAAACCCTGAACGTGACCCTTTTCCGAGGCCTTACCCTCATCGGTGCCCTTGTCTTAACCAGTACACGAACACTAACTCGTGCCCTCACACTTACTCTCACCCTTAAGCATTGTCATACCCTAACCGGTACCCTAAACCCTCTCCATTCCCTAACCCTAACCCTAACCCGAATCCTAACCCTGACCCTCACCAGAAGCCGTACCCTCACCCGTGCCTTATCTTAACCAGGACACCAAGACTAACTCGTGCCCTAACACGTACGCTAACACTAAACCGCAGCGGTACCCTAACCTGTACCCTAATCTCTCTCCATTCCCTAACTCTAACCCTAACCTGAAACCTAACCATGAGACTCACCCGAAACTTTACCCTCACCCGTGTCCTAATTTTAACCAGTACATCAACACTAACCCATGCCCTCTAACGTACGCTAACCCTAAGCCATTGCCGTACCCTAACCTGTACCCTAATCAATCCCCATTCCCTAACCCTAACCCTAACCCTAACCCTTAACGTGACCCTCTTCCGAGGCCTTACCCTCACCCGTGCCCTAATCGTAAGCAGTACACTAACACTAACTAGTGACATCACACGTACGCTAAACCTTAAGCGCTGTGGTACCCTAAACTGTGCCCTAATATCTCCCCATTCCCTAACACTAACCCTAACCCGAATTCTATCCCTGACCCTCACCCGAAACCTTACTCTCACCCGTGCCCTAATCTTAAACAGGACACCAACACTAACTCGTGCCCTCACACGTACGCTAACCCTAATCGTTGTCATACTCTAAACTTTACCCTAATCCCTCCCCATTCCCTAACCCTAACCCTAACCATTAACGTGACCCTCTTCCGAGGCCTTACCCTCACCCGTGCCCTAATCGTAAGCAGTACACTACCACTAACTAGTGACCTCACACGTAGGCTAAACCTTAATCGTTGTGGTATCCTAAACTGTGCCCTAATATCTCCCCATTCCCTAACCCTAAACCTAACCCGAATTCTATCCCTGACCCTCACCCGAAACCTTACCCTCACCCGTGCCCTAATCTTAACCAGGACACCACCACTAACTCGTGCCCTCACACGTACGCTAAACCTTAAGCGTTGTCGTACCCTAAATTGTACCCTAATCCCTCCCCATTCCTTAACCCTAACCCTAACCCCATCCCTAAACCTGACCCACTTCCGATACCCTACCCGAACCAATGCCCTAATCTTAACCAGTACACAAACACTAACTCATGCCCAAAAAAGGACGTTAACCCTTAAGCATTGTCGTACCCTATCCTGTACCCTAATCCCTCCCCATTCCCTAACCCTAACCCTAAGCGAAACCCTGAACGTGACCCTTTTCCGAGGCCTTACCCTCATCGGTGCCATTGTCTTAACCAGTACACCAACAGTAACTCGTGCCCTCACACTTACGCTAACCCTTAAGCATTGTCGTACCCTAACATGTACCCTAATCCCTCTCCATTCCCTAACCCTAACCCTAACCCAAATCCTAACCCTGACCCTCACACGAAGCCTTACCCTCACCCGTGCCCTAATCTTAACCAGGACACCAAGACTAACTCGTGCCCTCACACGTACGCTAACACTAAACCGCAGGGGTACCCTAACCTGTACCCTAATCCCTCTCCATTCCCTAACTCTAACCCTAACCTGAAACCTAACCATGACACTCACCCGAAACTTTACCCTCACCCCTGTCCTAATTTTAACCAGTACATCAACACTAACCCATGCCCTCTAACGTACGCTAACCCTAAGCCATTGCCGTACCCTAACCTGTACCCTAATCAATCGCCATTCCCTAACCCTAACCCTAACCCTAACCCTTAACGTGACCCTCTTCCGAGGCCTTACCCTCACCCGTGCCCTAATCGTAAGCAGTACACTAACACTAACTTTTGACCTCAGACGTACGCTAAACCTTAAGCGTTGTGGTACCCTAAACTGTCCCCTAATATCTCCCCATTCCCTAACCCTAAACCTAACCCGAATTCTATCCCTGACCCTCACCCGAAACCTTACTCTCACCCGTGCCCTAATCTTAACCAGGACACCAACACTAACTTGTGCCCTCACACGTACGCTAACCCTTAATCGTTGTCGTACCCTAAACTGTACCCTAATCCCTCCCCATTCCCTAACCCTAATCCTAACCCCATCCCTAAACCTAAACCACTTCCGATGTCCTACCCTAACCAATGCCCTAATCTTAACCAGTACACAAACACTAACTCATGCCCTCAAACGTACGCTAACCCTTAAGCACTGTCGTACCCTATCCTGTACCCTAATCCCTCCCCATTCCCTAACCCTAACCCTAACCCGAATCCTAACCCTGACCCTGACCCGAAGCCTTACCCTCACCCGTGCCCTAATCTTAACCAGGACACCAAGACTAACTCGTGCCCTCACACGTACGCTAACACTAAACCGCAGCGGTACCCTAACCTGTACCCTAATCCCTCTCCATTCCCTAACCCTAACCCTAACCTGAAACCTAACCATGAGACTCACCCGAAACTTTACCCTCACCCGTGTCCTAATTTTATCCAGTACATCAACACTAACCCATGCCCTCTAACGTACGCTAACCCTAAGCCATTGCCGTACCCTAACCTGTACCCTAATCAATCCCCATTCCCTAACCCTAACCCTAACCCTTAACGTGACACTCTTCCGAGGCCTTACCCTCACCCGTGCCCTAATCGTAAGCATTACACTAACACTAAATAGTGACCTCACACGTACGCTAAACCTTAAGCGCTGTGGTACCCTAAACTGTGCCCTAATATCTCCCCATTCCCTAACCCTAACCCTAACCCGAATTCTATCCCTGACCCTCACCCGAAACCTTACTCTCACCCGTGCCCTAATCTTAAACAGGACACCAACACTAACTCGTGCCCTCACACGTACGCTAACCCTAATCGTTGTCATACTCTAAACTTTACCCTAATCCCTCCCCATTCCCTAACCCTAACCCTAACCATTAACGTGACCCTCTTCCGAGGCCTTACCCTCACCCGTGCCCTAATCGTAAGCAGTACACTAACACTAACTAGTGACCTCACACGTAGGCTAAACCTTAATCGTTGTGGTACCCTAAACTGTGCCCTAATATCTCCCCATTCCCTAACCCTAAACCTAACCCGAATTCTATCCATGACCCTCACCCGAAACCTTACCCTCACCCGTGCCCTAATCTTAACCAGGACACTAACACTAACCCTTGCCCTCACCCGAACGCTAATCCTTAAGCACTGTCGTACCCTAAGCTGTACCCTAATCCCTCTGCATTCCTTAACCCTAAACCTAACACGAATCCTAACCCTGACCCTCACCCGAAGCCTTACCCTCACCCGTGCCCTAATCTTAACCAGGACACCAACACTAACTCGTGCCCTCACACGTACGCTAAACCTTAAGCGTTGTCGTTCCCTAAATTGTACCCTAATCCCTCCCCATTCCTTAACCCTAACCCTAACCCCATCCCTAAACCTGACCCACTTCCGATGCCCTACCCGAACCAATGCCCTAATCTTAACCAGTACACAAACACTAACTCATGCCCAAAAAAGGACGTTAACCCTTAAGCATTGTCGTACCCTATCCTGTACCCTAATCCCTCCCCATTCCTTAACCCTAACCCTAAGCGAAACCCTGAACGTGACCCTTTTCCGAGGCCTTACACTCATCGGTGCCATTGTCTTAACCAGTACACCAACAGTAACTCGTGCCCTCACACTTACGCTAACCCTTAAACATTGTCGTACCCTAACATGTACCCTAATCCCTCTCCATTCCCTAACCCTAACCCTAACCCAAATCCTAACCCTGACCCTCACCCGAAGCCTTAACCTCACCCGTGCCCTAATCTTAACCAGGACACCAAGACTAACTCGTGCCCTCACACGTACGCTAACACTAAACCGCAGGGGTACCCTAACCTGTACCCTAATCCCTCTCCATTCCCTAACCCTAACCATAACCTGAAACCTAACCATGACACTCACCCGAAACTTTGCCCTCACCCCTGTCCTAATTTTAACCAGTACATCAACACTAACCCATGCCCTCTAACGTACGCTAACCCTAAGCCATTGCCGTACCCTAACCTGTACCCTAATCAATCCCCATTCCCTAACCCTAACCCTAACCCTAACCCTTAACGTGACCCTCTTCCGAGGCCTTACCCTCACCCGTGCCCTAATCGTAAGCAGTACACTAACACTAACTAGTGACCTCACACGTACGCTAAACCTTAAGCGTTGTCATACCCTAAATTGTACCCTAATCCCTCCCCATTCCTTAACCCTAATCCTAACCCCATCCCTAAACCTAACCCACTTCCGATGTCCTACCCTAACCTATGCCCTAATCTTAACCAGTACACAAACACTAACTCGTGCCCTCACACTTACGCTAACCCTTAAGCATTGTCGTACCCTAACCTGTACCCTCATCCCTCTCCATTCCCTAACGCTAACCCTAACCCGAATCCTAACCCTGACCCTCACCAGAAGCCTTACCCTCACCCGTGCCCTAATCTTAACCAGGACACCAAGACTAACTCGTGCCCTCACACGTACGCTAACACTAAACCGCAGCGGTACCCTAACCTGTACCCTAATCCCTCTCCATTCCCTAACCCTAACCCTAACCTGAAAGCTAACCATGACAGTCACCCGAAACTTTACCCTCACCCCTGTCCTAATTTTAACCAGTACATCAACACTAACCCATGCCCTCTAACGTACGCTAACCCTAAGCCATTGCCGTACCCTAACCTGTACCCTAATCAATCCCCATTTCCTAACCATAACCCTAACCCTAACCCTTAACGTGACCCTATTCCAAGTCCTTACCCTCACCCGTGCCCTAATCGTAAGCAGTACACTAACACTAACTAGTGACCTCACACGTACGCTAAACCTTAAGCGTTGTGGTACCCTAAACTGTGCCCTAATATCTCCCCATTCCCTAACCCTAACCCTAACCCGAATTCTATCCCTGACCCTCACCCGAAACCTTAACCTCACCCGTGCCCTAATCTTAACCAGGACACCAACACTATCTCGTGCCCTCACACGTACGCCAACCCTTAATCGTTGTCGTAACCTAAACTGTACCCTAATCCCTCCCCATTCCCTAACCCTAACCCTAACCCGAATCCTAACCCTGACCCTCACCTGAAGCCTTACCCTCACCCGTGCCCTAATCTTAACCAGGATACTAACAGTAACCCTTGCCCTCACACGAACGCTAACCCTTAAGCACTGTCGTACCCTAAGCTGTACCATAATCCCTCTGCATTCCTTAACCCTAATCCTAACACGAATCCTAACCCTGACCCTCACCCGAAGCCTTACCCTCACCCGTGCCCTAATCTTAACCAGGACACCAACACTAACTCGTGCCCTCACACATACGCTAAACCTTAAGCGTTGTCGTACCCTAAATTGTACCCTAATCCCTCCCCATTCCTTAAACCTAATCCTAAACCCATCCCTATACCTAACCCACTTCCTATGTCCTACCCTAACCAATGCACTAATCTTAACCAATAAACAAACACTAACTCATGCCCTCAAACGTACGCTAACCCTTAAGCATTGTCGTACCCTATCGTGTACCCTAATCCCTCCCCATTCCCTAACCCTAACCCTAAGCTTAACCCTGAACGTGACCCTTTTCCGAGGCTTTACCCTCATCGGTGCCCTTGTCTTAACCAGTACACCAACAGTAACTCGTAGCCTCACACTTACGCTAAACCTTAAGCATTGTCGTACCCTAACATGTACCCTAATCCCTCTCCATTCCCTAACCCTAACCCTAACCCGAATCCTAACCCTGACCCTCACCCGAAGCCTTACCCTCACCCGTGCCCTAATCTTAACCAGGACACCAAGACTAACTCGTGCCCTCACAGGTACGCTAATACTAAACCGCAGCGGTACCCTAACCTGTACCCTAATCCCTCTCCATTCCCTAACCCTAACCCTAACCTGAAACCTAACCATGACACTCACCCGAAACTTTACCCTCACCCCTGTCCTAATTTTAACCAGTACATCAACACTAACCCATGCCCTCTAACGTACGCTAACCCTAAGCCATTGCCGTACCCTAACCTGTACCCTAATCAATCCCCATTCCCTAACACTATCCCAAACCCTAACCCTTAACGTGACCCTCTTCCGAGGCCTTACCCTCACCCGTGCCCTAATCGTAAGCAGTACACTAACACTAACTAGTGACCTCACACGTACGCTAAACCTTAAGCGTTGTGGTACCCTAAACTGTGCCCTAATATCTCCCCATTCCCTAACCCTAACCCTAACCCGAATTCTATACCTGACCCTCACCCGTGCCCTAATCTTAACCAGGACACCAACACTAACTCGTGCCCTGACACGTACGCCCACCCTTAATCGTTGTCATACCCTAAACTGTACCCTAATCCCTCCCCATTCCCTAACCCTAACCCTAACCCGAATCCTAACCCTGACCCACACCTCAAGCCTTACCCTCACCCGTGCCCTAATCTTAACCAGGACACCAACACTAACTCGTGCCCTCACACGTACGCTAAACCTTAAGCGTTGTCGTACCCTAAATTGTACCCTAATGCCTCCCCATTCCTTAACCCTAATCCTAACGCCATCCCTAAACCTAACCCACTTCCGATGTCCTACCCTAACCAATGCCCTAATCTTAACCAGTACACAAACACTAACTCATGCCCTCAAACGTACGCTAACCCTTAAGCATTGTCGTACCCTATCGTGTACCCTAATCCCTCCCCATTCCCTAACCCTAACCCTAAGCTTAACCCTGAACGTGACCCTTTTCCGAGGCTTTACCCTCATCGGTGCCCTTGTCTTAACCAGTACACCAACACTAACTCGTGCCCTCACACGTACGCTAAACCTTAAGCGTTGTCGTACCCTAAATTGTACCCTAATCCCTCCCCATTCCTTAACCCTAATCCTAACCCCATCCCTAAACCTAACCCACGTCCGATGTCCGACCCTAACCAATGCCCTAATCTTAACCAGTACACAAACACTAACTCATGCCCTCAAACGTACGCTAACCCTTAAGCATTGTCGTACCCTATCCTGTACCCTAATCCCTCCCCATTCCCTAACCCTAACCCTAACCCGAATCCTAACCCTGACCCTCACCCGAAGCCTTACCCTCACCCGTGCCCTAATCTTAACCAGGACACCAAGACTAACTCGTGCCCTCACACGTACGCTAACACTAAACCGCAGCGGTACCCTAACCTGTACCCTAATCCCTCTCCATTCCCTAACCCTAACCCTAACCTGAAACCTAACCATGACACTCACCCGAAACTTTACCCTCACACCTGTCCTAATTTTAACCAGTACATCAACACTAACCCATGGCCTCTAACGTACGCTAACCCTAAGCCATTGCCGTACCCTAATCTGTACCCTAATCAATCCCCATTCCCTAACACTAACCCAAACCCTAACCCTTAACGTGACCCTCTTCCGAGGCCTTACACTCACCCGTGCCCTAATCGTAAGCAGTACACTAACACTAACTAGTGACCTCACACGTACGCTAAACCTTAAGCGTTGTGGTACCCTAAACTGTGCCCTAATATCTCCCCATTCCCTAACCCTAACCCTAACCCGAATTCTATCCCTGACCCTCACCCGAAACCTTACCCTCACACGTGCCCTAATCTTAACCAGGACACCAACACTAACTCGCGCCCACACACGTAGGCTAACCCTTAATCGCTTTCGTACCTTAAACTGTACCCTAATCCCTCCCCATTCCCTAACCCTAACCCTAACCCGAATCCTAACCGTGACCCTCACCTGAAGCCTTACCCTCACCCGTGCCCTAATCTTAAACAGGACACTAACACTAACCCTTGCCCTCACACGAATGCTAACCCTTAAGCACTGTCGTACCCTAAGCTGTACCCTAATCCCTCTGCATTCCTTAACCCTAACACTAACCCGAATCCTAACCCTGACCCTCACCCGAAGCCTTACCCTCACCCGTGCCCTAATCTTAACCAGGACACCAACACTAACTCGTGCCCTCACACGTACGCTAAACCTTAAACGTTGTCGTACCCTAAATTGTACCCTAATCCCGCCCCATTCCTTAACCCTAACCCTAACCCCATCCCTAAACCTGACCCACTTCCGATGCCCTACCCGAACCAATGCCCTAATCTTAACCAGTACACAAACACTAACTCATGCCCAAAAACGTACGTTAACGCTTAAGCATTGTCGTACACTATCCTCTACCCTAATCCCTCCCCATTCCCTAACCCTAACCCTAAGCGAAACCCTGAACGTGACCCTTTTCCGAGGCCTTACCCTCATCGGTGCCCTTGTCTTAACCAGTACACCAACACTAACTCGTGCCCTCACACTTACGCTAACCCTTAAGCATTGTCGTACCCTAACCTGTACCCTAATCCCTCTCCATTCCCTAACCCTAACCCTAACCTGAAACCTAACCATGACACTCACCCGAAACTTCACCCTCACCCCTGTCCTAATTTTAACCAGTACATCAACACTAACCCATGCCCTCTAACGTACGCTAACCCTAAGCCATTGCCGTACCCTAACCTGTACCCTAATCAATCCCCATTCCCTAACACTATCCCAAACCCTAACCCTTAACGTGACCCTCTTCCGAGGCCTTACCCTCACCCGTGCCCTAATCGTAAGCAGTACACTAACACTAACTAGCGACCTCACACGTACGCTAAACCTTAAGCGTTGTGGTACCCTAAACTGTGCCCTAATATCTCCCCATTCCCTAACCCTAACCCTAACCCGAATTCTATCCCTGACCCTCACCCGTGCCCTAATCTTAACCAGGACACCAACACTAACTCGTGCCCTGACACGTACGCCCACCCTTAATCGTTGTCATACCCTAAACTGTACCCTAATCCCTCCCCATTCCCTAACCCTAACCCTAACCCGAATCCTAACCCTGACCCACACCTCAAGCCTTACCCTCACCCGTGCCCTAATCTTAACCAGGACACCAACACTAACTCGTGCCCTCACACGTACGCTAAACCTTAAGCGTTGTCGTACCCTAAATTGTACCCTAATGCCTCCCCATTCCTTAACACTAATCCTAACCCCATCCCTAAACCTAACCCACTTCCGATGTCCTACCCTAACCAATGCCCTAATCTTAACCAGTACACAAACACTAACTCATGCCCTCAAACGTACGCTAACCCTTAAGCATTGTCGTACCCTATCGTGTACCCTAATCCCTCCCCATTCCCTAACCCTAACCCTAAGCTTAACCCTGAACGTGACCCTTTTCCGAGGCTTTACCCTCATCGGTGCCCTTGTCTTAACCAGTACACCAACACTAACTCGTGCCCTCACACGTACGCTAAACCTTAAGCGTTGTCGTACCCTAAATTGTACCCTAATCCCTCCCCATTCCTTAACCCTAATCCTAACCCCATCCCTAAACCTAACCCACGTCCGATGTCCGACCCTAACCAATGCCCTAATCTTAACCAGTACACAAACACTAACTCATGCCCAAAAACGTACGTTAACGCTTAAGCATTGTCGTACACTATCCTCTACCCTAATCCCTCCCCATTCCCTAACCCTAACCCTAAGCGAAACCCTGAACGTGACCCTTTTCCGAGGCCTTACCCTCATCGGTGCCTTTGTCTTAACCAGTACACCAACACTAACTCGTGCCCTCACACTTACGCTAACCCTTAAGCATTGTCGTACCCTAACCTGTACCCTAATCCCTCTCCATTCCCTAACCCTAACCCTAACCCGAATCCTAACCCTGACCCTCACCCGAAGCCTTACCCTCACCCGTGCCCTAATCTTAACCAGGACACCAAGACTAACTCGTGCCCTCACATGTACGCTAAAACTAAACCACAGCGGTACCCTAACCTGTACCCTAATCCCTCTCCATTCCCTAACCATAACCCTAACCTGAAACCTAACCATGACACTCACCCGAAAGTTTACCCTCACCACTGTCCTAATTTTAACCAGTACATCAACACTAACCCATGCCCTCTAACGTACGCTAACTCTAAGCCATTGCCGTACCCTAACCTGTACCCTAATCAATCCCCATTCCCTAACCCTAACCCAAACCCTAACCCTTAACGTGACCCTCTTCAGAGGCCTTACCCTCACCCGTGCCCTAATCGTAAGCAGTACAATAACACTAACAAGTGACCTCACACGTACGCTAAACCTTAAGCGTTGTGGTACCCTAAACTGTGCCCTAATATCTCCCCATTCCCTAAACCTATCCCTAACCCGAATTCTATCCCTGACCCTCACCCGAAACCTTACCCTCACCCGTGCCTTAATCTTAACCAGGACACCAACACTAACTTGTGCCCTGACACGTACGCCCATCCTTATTCGTTGTCGTACCCTAAACTGTACCCTAATCCCTCCCCATTCCCTAACCCTAACCCTAACCCGAATCCTAACACTGACCCACACCTGAAGCCTTACCCTCACCCGTGCCCTAATCTTAACCAGGACACTAACACTAACCCTTGCCCTCACACGAACGCTAACCCTTAAGCACTGTCGTACCCTAAGCTGTACCCTAATCCCTCTGCATTCCTTAACCCTAACCCTAACCCGAATCCTAACCCTGACCCTCACCGGAAGCCTTACCCTCACCCGTGCCCTAATCTTCACCAGGACACCAACACTAACTCATGCCCTCACACGTACGTTAAACCTTAAGCGTTGTCGTACCCTAAATTGTACCCTAATCCCTCCCCATTCCTTAACCCTAATCCTAACCCCATCCCTAAACCCAACCCACTTCCGATGTCCTACCCTAACCATTGCCCTAATCTTAACCAGTACACAAACACTAACTCATGCCCTCAAACGTACGCTAACCCTTAAGCATTGTCGTACCCTATCCTGTACCCTAATCCCTCCCCATTCCCTAACCCTAACACTAACCCGAATCCTAACCCTGACCCTCACCCGAAGCCTTACCCTCACCCGTGCCCTAATCTTAACCAGGACACCAACACTAACTCGTGCCCTCACACGTACGCTAAACCTTAAACGTTGTCGTACCCTAAATTGTACCCTAATCCCTCCCCATTCCTTAACCCTAACCCTAACCCCATCCCTAAACCTGACCCACTTCCGATGCCCTACCCGAACCAATACCCTAATCTTAACCAGTACACAAACACTAACTCATGCCCAAAAACGTACGTTAACGCTTAAGCATTGTCGTACACTATCCTCTACCCTAATCCCTCCCCATTCCCTAACCCTAATCCTAAGCGAAACCCTGAACGTGACCCTTTTCCGAGGCCTTACCCTCATCGGTGCCCTTGTCTTAACCAGTACACCAACACTAACTCGTGCCCTCACACTTACGCTAACCCTTAAGCGTTGTCGTACCCTAACCTGTACCCTCATCCCTCTCCATTCCCTAACCCTAACCCTAACCCGAATCCTAACCCTGACCCTCACTAGAAGCCTTACCCTCACCCGTGCCCTAATCTTAACCAGGACACCAAGACTAACTCGTGCTCTCACACGTACGCTAACACTAAACCGCAGCGGTACCCTAACCTGTACCCTAATACCTCTCCATTTCCTAACCCTAACCCTAACCTGAAACCTAACCATGACACTCACCAGAAACTTTACCCTCACCCCTGTCCTAATTTAACCAGTACATCAACACTAACCCATGCCCTCTAACGTACGCTAACCCTAAGCCATTGCCGTACCCTAACCTGTACCCTAATCAATCCCCATTCCCTAACACTAACCCAAACCCTAACCCTTAACGTGACCCTCTTCCGAGGCCTTACCCTCACCCGTGCCCTAATCGTAAGCAGTATACTAACACTAACTAGTGACCTCACACGTACGCTAAACCTTAAGCGTTGTGGTACCCTAAACTGTGCCCTAATATCTCCCCATTCCCTAACCCTAACCCTAACCCGAATTCTATCCCTGACCCTCACCCGAAACCTTACCCTCACACGTGCCCTAATCTTAACCAGGACACCAACACTAACTCGCGCCCACACACGTAGGCTAACCCTTAATCGCTTTCGTACCCTAAACTGTACCCTAATCCCTCCCCATTCCCTAACCCTAACCCTAACCCGAATCCTAACCGTGACCCTCACCTGAAGCCTTACCCTCACCCGTGCCCTAATCTTAAACAGGACACTAACACTAACCCTTGCCCTCACACGAATGCTAACCCTTAAGCTCTGTCGTACCCTAAGCTGTACCCTAATCCCCCTGCATTCCTTAACCCTAACCCTAACACGAATCCTAACCCTGACCCTCACCCGAAGCCTTACCCTCACCCGTGCCGTAATCTTAACCAGGACACCAACACTAACTCGTCCCCTCACACGTACGTTAAACCTTAAGCGTTGTCGTACCCTAAATTGTACCCTAATCCCTCCCCATTCCTTAACCCTAATCCTAACCCCATCCCTAAACCCAACCCACTTCCGATGTCCTACCCTAACCATTGCCCTAATCTTAACCAGTACACAAACACTAACTCATGCCCTCAAACGTACGCTAACCCTTAAGCATTGTCGTACCCTATCCTGTACCCTAATCCCTCCCCATTCCCTAACCCTAACACTAACCCGAATCCTAACCCTGACCCTCACCCGAAGCCTTACCCTCACCCGTGCCCTAATCTTAACCAGGACACCAACACTAACTCGTGCCCTCACACGTACGCTAAACCTTAAACGTTGTTGTACCCTAAATTGTACCCTAATCCCTCCCCATTCCTTAACCCTAACCCTAACCCCATCCCTAAACCTGACCCACTTCCGATGCCCTACCCGAACCAATGCCCTAATCTTAACCAGTACACAAACACTAACTCATGCCCAAAAACGTACGTTAACGCTTAAGCATTGTCGTACACTATCCTCTACCCTAATCCCTCCCCATTCCCTAACCCTAATCCTAAGCGAAACCCTGAACGTGACCCTTTTCCGAGGCCTTACCCTCATCGGTGCCCTTGTCTTAACCAGTACACCAACACTAACTCGTGCCCTCACACTTACGCTAACCCTTAAGCATTGTCGTACCCTAACCTGTACCCTAATCCCTCTCCATTCCCTAACCCTAACCCTAACCCGAATCCTAACCCTGACCCTCACCCGAAGCCTTACCCTCACCCGTGCCCTAATCTTAACCAGGACACCAAGACTAAGTCGTGCCCTCACATGTACGCTAACACTAAACCACAGCGGTACCCTAACCTGTACCCTAATCCCTCTCCATTCCCTAACCCTAACCCTAACCTGAAACCTAACCATGACACTCACCCGAAATTTTACCCTCACCCCTGTCCTAATTTTAACCAGTACATCAACACTAACCCATGCCCTCTAACGTACGCTAACCCTAAGCCATTGCCGTACCCTAACCTGTACCCTAATCAATCCCCATTCCCTAACCCTAACCCAAACCCTAACCCTTAACGTGACCCTCTTCAGAGGCCTTACCCTCACCCGTGCCCTAATCGTAAGCAGTACAATAACACTAACAAGTGACCTCACACGTACGCTAAACCTTAAGCGTTGTGGTACCCTAAACTGTGCCCTAATATCTCCCCATTCCCTAACCCTATCCCTAACCCGAATTCTATCCCTGACCCTCACCCGAAACCTTACCCTCACCCGTGCCTTAATCTTAACCAGGACACCAACACTAACTCGTGCCCTGACACGTACGCGAATCCTTATTCGTTGTCGTACCCTAAACTGTACCCTAATCCCTCCCCATTCCCTAACCCTAACCCTAACCCGAATCCTAACCCTGACCCACACCTGAAGCCTTACCCTCACCCGTGCCCTAATCTTAACCAGGACACTAACACTAACCCTTGCCCTCACACGAACGCTAACCCTTAAGCACTGTCGTACCCTAAGCTGTACCCTAATCCCTCTGCATTCCTTAACCCTAACCCTAACCCGAATCCTAACCCTGACCCTCACCCGAAGCCTTACCCTCACCCGTGCCCTAATCTTAACCAGGACACCAACACTAACTCATGTCCTCACACGAACGCTAAACCTTAAGCGTTGTCGTACCCTAAATTATACCCTAATCCCTCCCCATTCCTTAACACTAACCATAACCCCATCCCTAAACCTGACCCACGTCCGATGCCCTACCCTAACCAATGACCTAATCTTAACCAGTACACAAACACTAACTCATGCCCTCAAACGTACGTTAACCCTTAAGCTTTGTCGTACCCTATCCTCTACCCTAATACCTCCCCATTCCCTAACCCTAACCCTAAGTGAAACCCTGAACGGGACCCTTTCCCGAGGCCTTACCCTCATCGGTGCCCTTGTCTTAACCAGTACACCAACACTAACTCGTGCCCTCACACTTACGCTAAACCTTAAGCATTGTCGTACCCTAACCTGTACCCTCATCCCTCTCCATTCCCTAACCCTAACCCTAACCCGAATCCTAACCCTGACCCTCACCAGAAGCCTTACCCTCACCCGTGCCCTAATCTTAACCAGGACACCAAGACTAACTCGTGCCCCCACACGTACGCTAACACTAAACCGCAGCGGTACCCTAACCTGTACCCTAATACCTCTCCATTTCCTAACCCTAACCCTAACCTGAAACCTAAACATGACACTCAACCGAAACTTTACCCTCACCCCTGTCCTAATTTTAACCAGTACATCAACACTAACCCATGCAATCTAACGTACGCTAACCCTAAGCCGTTGCTGTACCCTAACCTGTACCCAAATCAATCCCCATTCCCTAACCCTATCCCTAACCCTAACCCTTAACGTGACCCTATTCCAAGGCCTTACCCTCACCCGTGCCCTAATCGTAAGCAGTACACTAACACTAACAAGTGACCTCACACGTACGCTAAACCTTAAGCGTTGTGGTACCCTAAACTGTGCCCTAATATCTCCCCATTCCCTAACCCTATCCCTAACCCGAATTCTATACCTGACCCTCACCCGAAACCTTACCCTCACCCGTGCCCTAATCTTAACCAGGACACCAACACTAACTCGTGCCCTGACACGTACGCCCACCCTTATTCGTTGTCGTACCCTAAACTGTACCCTAATCCCTCCCCATTCCCTAACCCTAACCCTAACCCGAATCCTAACCCTGACCCACATCTGAAGCCTTACCCTCACCCGTGCCCTAATCTTAACCAGGACACTAACACTAACCCTTGCCCTCACACGAACGCTAAACCTTAAGCACTGTTGTACCCTAAGCTGTACCCTAATCCCTCTGCATTCCTTAACCCTAACCCTAACCCGAATCCTAACCCTGACCCTCACCCGAAGCCTTACCCTCACCCGTGCCCTAATCTTAACCAGGACACCAACACTAACTCATGCCCTCACACGAACGCTAAACCTTAAGCGTTGTCGTACCATAAATTATACCCTAATCCCTCCCCATTCTTTAACCCTAACCCTAACCCCATTCCTAAACCTGACCCACGTCCGATGCCCTACCCTAACCAATGACCTAATCTTAACCAGTACACAAACACTAACTCATGCCCTCAAACGTACGTTAACCCTTAAGCTTTGTCGTACCCTATCCTCTACCCTAATACCTCCCCATTCCCTAACCCTAACCCTAAGTGAAACCCTGAACGGGACCCTTTCCCGAGGCCTTACCCTCATCGGTGCCCTTGTCTTAACCAGTACACCAACACTAACTCGTGCCCTCACACTTACGCTAACCCTTAAGCATTGTCGTACCCTAACCTGTACCCTCATCCCTCTCCATTCCCTATCCCTAACCCTAACCCGAATCCTAACCCTGACCCTCACCCGAAGCCTTACCCTCACCCGTGCCCTAATCTTAACCAGGACACCAACACTAACTCGTGCCCTCACACGTACGCTAACACTAAACCGCAGCGGTACCCTAACCTGTACCCTAATACCTCTCCATTCCCTAACCCTAACCCTAACCTGAAACCTAACCATGACACTCACCCGAAACTTTACCCTCACCCCTGTCCTAATTTTAACCAGTACATCAACACTAACCCATGCCCTCTAACGTACGCTAACCCTAAGCCATTGCCGTACCCTAACCTGTACCCTAATCAATCCCCATTCAGTTACCCTAACCCTAACCCTAACCCTTAATGTGACCCTCTTCCGAGGCCTTACCCTCCCACGTGCCCTAATCTTAACCAGGACACCAACACTAACTCGTGCCCTCACACGTACACTAACTCTTAATCGTTGTCGTACCCTAAACCGTACCCTAATCCCACCCCATTCCCTAACCCTAACCCTAACCCGAATTCTATCCCTGACCCTCACCCGAAACCTTACCCTCACCCGTGCCCTAATCTTAACCAGGACACCAACACTAACTCGTGCCCTCACACGTACGCTAACCCTTAATCGTTGTCGTACTCTAAACTGTACCCTAATCCCTTCCCATTCCCTAACCCTAACCCTAACCCGAATCCTAACCCTGACCCTCACCTGAAGCCTTACCCTCACCCATGCCCTAATCTTAACCAGGACACTAACACTAAACCTTGCCCTCACACGAACGCTAACCCTTAAGCACTGTCGTACCCTAAGCTGTACCCTAATCCCTCTGCATTCCTTAACCCTAACCCTAACACGAATCCTAACCCTGACCCTCACCCGAAGCCTTACCCGCACCCGTGCCCTAATCTTAACGAGGACACCAACACTAACTCGTGCCCTCACACGTACGCTAAACCTTAAGCGTTGTCGTACACTAAATTGTACCCTAATCCCTCCCCATTCCTTAACCCTAACCCTCACCCCATCCCTAAACCTGACCCACTTCCGATGCTCTACCCTAACCAATGCCCTAAACTTAACCAGTACACAAACACTAACTCATGCCCTCAAACATACGCTAACCCTTAAGCGTTGTCGTACCCTATGCTGTACCCTAATCCCTCCCCATTCCCTAACCCTAACCCTAAGCGAAACCCTGAACGTGAACCATTTCCGAGGCCTTACCTTCATCGGTGCCCTTGTCTTAACCAGTACACCAACACTAACTCGTGCCCTCACACTTACGCTAACCCTTAAGTATTGTCGTACCCTAACCTGTACCTTAATCCCTCTCCATTCCCTTACCCTAACCCTAACCCGAATCCTAACCCTGACCCTCACCCGAAGCCTTACCCTCACCCGTGCCCTAATCTTAACCAGGACACCAAGACTAACTCGTGCCCTCACACGTACGCTAACACTAAACCGCAGCGGTACCCTAACCTCTACCCTAATCCCTCTCCATTCCCTAACCCTAACCCTAACCTGAAACCTAACCATGACACTCACCCGAAACTTTACCCTCACCCCTGTCCTACTTTTAACCAGTACATCAACACTAAGCCATGCCTCTAATGTACGCTAACTCTAAGAAATTGCCGTACCCTAACCTGTACCCTAATCAATCCCCATTCCCTAACCCTAACCCTAACCCTAACCCTTAACGTGACCCTCTTCCGAGGCCTTACCCTCCCCCGTGCCCTAATCTTAACCAGGACACCAACATTAACTCGTGCCCTCACACGTACGCTAACCCTTAATCGTTGTCGTACCCTAAACTGTACCCTAATCCCTCCCCATTCCCTAACCCTAACCCTAACCCGAATCCTAACCCTGACCCTCACCTGAAGCCTTACCCTCACCCGTGCCCTAATCTTAACCAGGACACTAACACTAACCCTTGCCCTCACACGAACACTAACCCTTAATCACTGTCGTACCCTAAGCTGTACCCTAATCCCTCTGCATTCCTTAACCCTAACCCTAACACGAATCCTAACCCTGACCCTCACCCGAAGCATTACCCTCACCCGTGCCCTAATCTTAACCAGGACACCAACACTAACTCGTGCCCTCACACGTACGCTAAACCTTAAGCGTTGTCGTACCCTAAATAGTACCCTAATCCCTCCCCATTCCTTAACCCTAACCCTAGCCTCATCCCTAAACCTGACCCACGTCCGATGCCCTACCCTAAACAATCCCCTAATTTTCACCAGTACACAAACACTAACTCATACCCTCAAACGTACTTTAACCCTTAAGCATTGTCGTACCCAATCCTCTACCCTAATCCCTCCCCATTCCCTAACCCTAACCCTAAGCGAAACCCTGAACGTGACCCTTTTCCGTGGCCTTACCCTCATCTGTGACCTTGTCTTCACCAGTACACCAACACTACCTCGTGCCCTCACACTTACGCTAACGCTTTAGCATTGTGGTACCCTAACCAGTACCCTAATCCCTCTCCATTCCCTAACCCTAACCCTAACCCGAATCCTAACCCTGACCCTCACCCGAAGCCTTACCTTCACCCGTGCCCTAATCTTAACCAGGGCACCAAGACTAAATCTTGCCCTCACACGTAAGCTAAAACTAAACCGCAGCGGTACCCTAACCTGTACCCTAATCCCTCTCCATTCCCTAACCCTAACCCTAACCTGAAACCTAACCATGACACTCACCCGAAACTTTACCCTCACCCCTGTCCTAATTTTAACCAGTACATCATCACTAACCCATGCCCTCTAACGTACGCTAACCCTAAGCCATTGCCGTACCCTAACCTGTACCCTAATCAATCCCCATTCAGTTACCCTAACCCTAACCCTAACCCTTAACGTGACCCTCTTCCGAGGCCTTACCCTCCCACGTGCCCTAATCTTAACCAGAACACCAACACTAACTCGTGCCGTCACACGTACGCTAACTCTTAATCGTTGTCGTACACTAATCCGTACCCTAATCCCACCCCATTCCCTAACCCTAACCCTAACCCGAATCCTAACCTTGACCCTCACCTGAAGCCTTACCCTCACCCGTGACCTAATCTTAACCAGGACACTAAAACTAAAACTTGCCCTCACACGAACGCTAACCCTTAAGCACTATCGTACCCTAAGCTGTACCCTAATCCTTCTGCATTCCTTAACCCTAAACCTAACACGAATCCTAACCCTGACCCTCACCCGAAGCCTTACCCTCACCCGTGCCCTAATCTTAACCAGGACACCAACACTAACTCGTGCCCTCACACGTACGCTAACACTAAACCGCAGCGGTACCCTAACCTGTACCCTAATACCTCTCCATTCCCTAACCCTAACCCTAACCTGAAACCTAACCATTACACTCACCCGAAACTTTACCCTCACCCCTGTCCTAATTTTAACCAGTACATCAACACTAACCCATGCCCTCTAACGTACGCTAACCCTCAGCCATTGCCGTACCCTAACCTGTACCCTAATCAATCCCCATTCAGTTACCCTAACCCTAACCCTAACCCTTAACGTGACCCTCTTCCGAGGCCTTACCCTCCCACGTGCCCTAATCTTAACCAGGACACCAACACTAACTCGTGCCCTCACACGTACGCTAACTCTTAATCGTTGTCGTACCCTAAACCGTACCCTAATCCCACCCCATTCCCTAACCCTAACCCTAACCCGAATCCTAACCCTGACCCTCACCTGAAGCCTTACCCTCACCCGTGCCCTAAACCTAACCAGGACACTAACACTAACCCTTGCCCTCACACGAACGCTAACCCTTAAGCACTGTCGTACCCTAAGCTGTACCCTAATCCCTCTGCATTCCTTAACCCTAACCCTAACACGAATCCTAACCCTGACCCTCACCGGAAGCCTTACCCTCACCCGTGCCCTAATCTTAACCAGGACACCAACACTAACTCGTGCCCTCACACGTACGCTAAACCTTAAGCGTTGTCGTACACCAAATTGTACCCTAATCCCTCCCCATTCCTTAACCCTAACCCTCACCCCATCCCTAAACCTGACCCACTTCCGATGCTCTACCCTAACCAATGCCCTATACTTAACCAGTACACAAACACTAACTCATGCCCTCAAACGTACGCTAACCCTTAAGCGTTGTCGTACCCTATGCTGTACCCTAATCCCTCCCCATTCCCTAACCCTAACCCTAAGCGAAACCCTGAACGTGAACCTTTTCCGAGGCCTTACCTTCATCGGTGCCCTTGTCTTAACCAGTACACCAACACTAACTCGTGCCCTCACACTTACGCTAACCCTTAAGTATTGTCGTACCCTAACCTGTACCCTAATCCCTCTCCATTCCCTTACCCTAACCCTAACCCGAATCCTAACCCTGACACTCACCCGAAGCCTTACCCTCACCCGTGCCCTAATCTTAACCAGGACACCAAGACTAACTCGTGCCCTCACACGTACGCTAACACTAAACCGCAGCGGTACCCTAACCTCTAGCCTATCCCTCTCAATTCCCTAACCCTAACCCTAACCTGAAACCTAACCATGACACTCACCCGAAACTTTACCCTCACCCCTGTCCTACTTTTAACCAGTACATCAACACTAATCCATGCCTCTAATGTACGCTAACTCTAAGAAATTGCCGTACCCTAACCTGTACCCTAATCAAGCCCCATTCCCTAACCCTAACCCTAACCCTAACCCTTAACGTGACCCTCTTCCGAGGCCTTACCCTCACCCGTGCCCTAATCGTAAGCAGTACACTAACAATAACTAGTGACCTCACACGTACGCTAAACCTTAAGCGTTGTGGTACCCTAAACTGTGCCCTAATATCTCCCCATTCCCTAACCCTAACCCTAACCCGAATTCTATCCCTGACCCTCACCCGAAACCTTACCCTCACCCGTGCCCTAATCTTAACCAGGACACCAACACTAACTCGTGCCCTCACACGTACGCTAACCCTTAATCGTTGTCGTACACTAAACTGTACCCTAATCCCTTCCCATTCCCTAACCCTAACCCTAACCCGAATCCTAACCCTGACCCTCACCTGAAGCCTTACCCTCACCCGTGCCCTAATCTTAACCAGGACACTAACACTAAACCTTGCCCTCACACGAACGCTAACCCTTAAGCACTGTCGTACCCTAAGCTGTACCCTAATCCCTCTGCATTCCTTAACACTAACCCTAACACGAATCCTAACCCTGACCCTCACCCGAAGCCTTACCCTCACCCGTGCCCTAATCTTAACCAGGACACCAACCCTAACTCGTGCCCTCACACGTACGCTAATCCTTAAGAGTTGTCGTACCCTAAATTGTACCCTAATCCCTCCCCATTCCTTAACCCTAACCCTAACCCCATCCCTAATACTGACCCACGTCCGATGCCCTACCCTAACCAATGCCCTAATCTTAACCAGTACACAAACACTAACTCCTGCCCTCAAACGTAGGTTAACCCTTAAGCATTGTCGTACCCTATCCTTGTACCCTAATCCCTCCCCATTCCCTAACCCTAACCCTAAGCGAAACCCTGAACGTGACCCTTTTCCAAGGCCTTACCCTCATCGGTGCCCTTGTCTTCACCAGTACACCAACACTACCTCGTGCCCTCACACTTACGCTAACGCTTTAGCATTGTCGTACCCTAACCAGTACCCTAATCTCTCTCCATTCCCTAACCCTAACCCTAACCCGAATCCTAACCCTGACACTCACCCGAAGCCTTACCCTCACCCGTGCCCTAATCTTAACCAGGACACCAAGACTAACTCTTGCCCTCACACGTACGCTAACACTAAACCGCAGCGGTACCCTAACATGTACCCTAATCCCTCTCCATTCTCTAACCCTAACCCTAACCTGAAACCTAACCATGACACTCACCCGAAACTTTTCCCTCACACCTGTCCTAATTTTAACCAGTAAATCAACACTAACCCATGCCCTCTAACGTACGCTAACCCTAAGCCATTGCCGTACCCTAACCTGTACCCTAATCAATCCCCATTCCCTAACCCTAACCCTAACCCTAACCCTTAATGTGACCCTCTTCCGAGGCCTTACCCTCCCACGTGCCCTAATCTTAACCAGGACACCAACATTAACTCGTGCCCTCACACGTACGCTAACCCTTAATCGTTGTCGTACCCTAAACTGTACATTAATCCCTCCCCATTCCCTAACCCTAACCCTACCCCTAACCCTTAACGTGACCCTCTTCCGAGGCCTTACCCTCACCCGTGCCCTAATCGTAAGCAGTACACTAACACTAACTAGTGACCTCACACGTATGCTAAACCTTAAGCGTTGTGGTACCCTAAACTGTGCCCTAATATATCCACATTCCCTAACCCTAACCCTAACCCGAATTCTATCCCTGAACCTCACCTGAAACCTTACCCTCACCCGTGCCCTAATCTTAACCAGGACACCAAGACTAACTCGTGCCCTCACACGTACGCTACCACTAAACTGCAGAGGTACCCTAACCTGTACCCTAATCCCTCTCCATTCGCTAAACCTAACCCTAACCTGAAACCTAACCATGACACTCACCCGAAACTTTACCCTCACCCCTGTCCTAATTTTAACCAGTACATCAACACTAACCCATGCCCTCTAACGTACGCTAACCCTAAGCCAATGCCGTAGCCTAACCTGTACCTTAATCAATCCCCATTCCCTAACCCTAACCCTAACCATAACCCTTAACGTAACCCTCTTCTGAGGCCTTACCCTCACCCATGCCCTAATCGTAAGCAGTACACTATCTGTAACTAGTGACCCCACACGTACTCTAAACCTTAAGCTTTGTGGTACCCTAAACTGTGTCCTAATATCTCCCCATTCCGTAACCCTAACCCTAACCCGAATTCTATCCCTGACCCTCACCCGAAACCTTACCGTCACCCGTGCCCTAATCTTAACCAGGACACCAACACTAACTCGTGTCTTCACATGTACGCTAACCCTTAATCGTTGTCGTACCCTAAACTCTACCCTAATCCCTCCCCATTGCCTAACCCTAACCCTAACCCGAATCCTAACTCTGACCCTCACCTGAAACCTTACCCTCACCCGTGCCCTAATCTTAACCAGGACACTAACACTAACCCTTGCCCTCACACGAACGCTAACCCTTAAGCACTGTCGTACCCTAAGCTGTACCCTAATCACTCTGAATTCCTTAACCCTAACCCTAACACGAATCCTAACCCTGACCCTCACCCAAAGCCTTACCTTCACCCCTGCCCTAATCTTAACCAGGACACCAACACTAACTCGTCCCCTCACACATACGCTAAACCTTAAGCGTTGTTGTACCCTAAATTGTACCCTAATCCCTCCCCATTCCTTAACCCTAACCCTAACCCCATCCCTAAACCTGACCCACTTCCGATGCCCTACCCTAACCAATGACTTAATCTTAACCAGTACACAAACACTAACTCATGCCCAAAAACGTACGTTAACCTTTAAGCATTGTCGTACCCTATCCTGTACCCTAATCCCTCCTCATTCCCTAACCCTAACCCTAAGCGAAACCCTGAACGTGACCGTTTTCCGAGGCCTTACCCTCATCGGTGTCCTTGTCTTAACCAATACACCAACACTAACTCGTGCCCTCACACTTAGGCTAACACTTAAGCATTGTCGTACCCTAACCTGTACCCTAATCCCTCTCCATTCCCTAACCCTAACCCTAACCCGAATCCTAACCCTGACCCTCACCCGAAGCCTTACCCTCACCCGTGCCCTAATCTTAACCAGGACACCAAGACTAACTCGTGCCCTCACACGTACGCTAACACTAAACCGCAGCGGTACCCTAACCTGTACTCTAATCCCTCTCCATTCCCTAACCCTAACCCTAACCTGAAACCTAACCATGACACTCACCCGAAACTTTACCCTCACCCGTGTCCTAATCTTAACCAGTACATCAACACTAACTCATGCCTTCTAACGTACGCTAACCCTAAGCCATTGCCGTACCCTAACCTGTACCCTAATCAATCCCAATTCCCTAACCCTAACCCTAACCCGAATCCTAACCCTGACCCTCACCCGAAGCCTTACCCTCACCCGTGCCCTAATCTTAACCAGGACACCAAGACTAACTCGTGCCCTCACACGTACGCTAACACTAAACCACAGCGGTACCCTAACCTGTACACTAATCCCTCTCCATTCCCTAACCCTAACCCTAACCTGAAACCTAACCATGACACTCACCCGAAACTTTACCCTCACCCGTGTCCTAATCTTAACCAGTACATCAACACTAACTCATGCCTTCTAACGTACGCTAACCCTAAGCCATTGCCGTACCCTAACCTGTACCCTAATTAATCCCAATTCCCTAACCCTAACCCTAACCCTAACCCTTAACGTGACCCTCTTCCGAGGCCTTATCCTCACCCGTGCCCTAATCGTAAGCAGTACACTAACACTAACTAGTGACCTCACACGTACGCTAAACCTTAAGCGTTGTGGTACCCTAAACTGTGCCCTTATATCTCCCCATTCCCTAACCCTAACCCTAACCCGAATTCTATCCCTGACCCTCACCCGAAACCTTACCCTCACCCGTGCCTTAATCTTAACCAGGACACCAACACTAACTCGTGCCCTCACACGTACGCTAACCCTTAATCGTTGTCGTACCCTAAACCGTACCCTAATCCCTCCCCATTCCCTAACCCTAACCCTAACCCGAATCCTAACCCTGACCCTCACCTGAAGCCTTACCCTCAACCGTGCCCTAATCTTAACCAGGACACTAACACTAACCCTTGCCCTTACACGAACGCTAACCCTTAAGCACTGTCGTACCCTAAGCTGTACCCTAATCCCTCTGCATTCCTTAACCCTAACCCTAACACGAATCCTAACCCTGACCCTCACCCGAAGCCTTACCCTCACCCGTGCCCTAATCTTAACCTGGACACCAACACTAACTCGTGCCCTCACACGTACGCTAATGCTAAACCGCAGCGGTACCCTAACCTGTACCCTAATCCCTCTCCATTCCCTAAACCTAACCCTAACCTGAAACCTAACCATGACACTCACCCGAAACTTTACCCTCACCCCTGTCCTACTTTTAACCAGTACATCAACACTAACACATGACCTCTAACGTACACTAACCCTAAGCCATTGCCGTACCCTAACCTGTACCCTAATCAATCCCCATTCCCTAACCCTAACCCTAACCCTAACCCTTAACGTGACCCTCTTCCGAGGCCTTACCCTCACCCGTGCCCTAATCGTAAGCACTACACTAAAACTGACTAGTGACCTCACACGTATGCTAAACCTTAAGCGTTGTGGTACTCTAAACTTTGCCCTAATATCTCCCCATTCCCTAACCCTAACCCTAACCCGAATTCTATCCCTGACCCTCACCCGAAACCTTACCCTCACCCGTGCCCTAATCTTAACCAGGACACCAACACTAACTCGTGCACTCAAACGTACGCTAACCCTTAATCGTTGTCGTACCGTAAACTGTACCCTAATCCCTCCCCATTCCCTAACCCTAACCCTGACCCGAATCCTAACCCTGACCCTCACCTGAAGCCTTACCCTCACCCGTGCCCTAATCTTAACCAGGACACTAACACTAACCCTTGCCCTCACACGAATGCTAACCCTTAAGCACTGTCGTACCCTAAGCTGTACCCTAATCCCTCTGCATTCCTTAACCCTAACCCTAACCCGAATCCTAACCCTGACCCTCACCCGAAGCCTTACCCTCACCCGTGCCCTAATCTTAACCAGGACACCAACACTAACTCGTGCCCTCACAAGTACGCTAAACCTTAAGTGTTGTCGTACCCTAAATTATACCCTAATCCCTCCCCATTCCTTAACCCTAACCCTAACCCCATTCCTAAACCTGACCCACGTCCGATTCCCTAAGCCTAACCAATGCCCTAATCTTAACCAGTACACAAACACTAACGCATGCCCTCAAACGTACGTTAACCCTTAAGCATTTTCGTACCCTATCCTCTACCCTAATCCCTCCCCATTCCCTAACCCTAACCCTAAGCGAAACCCTGTACGTGACCCTTTTCCGAGGCCTTACCCTCATCGCTGCCCTTGTGTTAAGCAGTACACCAACACTAACTCGTGCCCTCACACTTACGCTAACCCTTAAGCATTGTCGTACCCTAACCTGTACCCTAATCCCTCTCCAATCCCTAACCCTAACCCTAACCCGAATCCTAACCCTGACCCTCACCTGAAGCCTTACCCTCACCCGTGCCCTAATCTTAACCAGGACACCAAGACTAACTCGTGCCCTCACACGTACGCTAACACTAAACCGCAGCGGTACCCTAACCTGTACCCTAATCCCTCTCCATTCCCTAACCCTAACCCTAACCTGAAACCTAACCATGACACTCACCCGAAACTTTTCCCTCACACCTGTCCTAATTTTAACCAGTAAATCAACACTAACCCATGCCCTCTAACGTACGCTAACCCTAAGCCATTGCCGTACCCTAACCTGTACCCTAATCAATCCCCATTCCCTAACCCTAACCCTAACCCTAACCCTAACCCTTAACGTGAACCTCTTCCGAGGCCTTACCCTCCCCCGTGCCCTAATCTTAACAAGGACACCAACATTAACTCGTGCCCTCACACGTACGCTAACCCTTAATCGTTGTCGTACCCTAAACTGTACCCTAATCCCTCCCCATTCCCTAACCCTAAACCTAACCCGAATCCTAACCCTGACCCTCACCTGAAGCCTTACCCTCACCCGTGCCCTAATCGTAAGCAGTACACTAACACTAACTAGTGACCTCACACGTATGCTAAACCTTAAGCGTTGTGGTACCCTAAACTGTGCCCTAATATTTCCCCATTCCCTAACCCTAACCCTAACCCGAATTCTATCCCTGCCCCTCACCTGAAACCTTACCCTCACCCGTGCCCTAATCTTAACCAGGACACCAACACTAACTCGTACCCTCACATGTACTTCCACCCTTAATCGTTGTCGTACCCTAAACTGTACCCTAATCCCAACCCATTCCCTAACCCTAACCCTAACCCGAATCCTAACCCTGACCCTCACCTGAAGCCTTACCTTCACCCGTGCCCTAATCTTAACCAGGACACTAACACTAACCCTTGCCCTCACACGAACGCTAACCTTTAATCACTGTCGTACCCTAAGCTGTACCCTAATCCCTCTGCATTCCTTAACCCTAACCCTAACACGAATCCTAACCCTGACCCTCACCCGAAGCATTACCCTCACCCGTGCCCTAATCTTAACCAGGACACCAACTCTAACTCGTGCCCTCACACGTACGCTAAACCTTAAGCGTTGTCGTACCCTAAATTGTACCCTAATCCCATCCCATTCCTTAACCCTAACCCTAACCTCATCCCTAAACCTGACCCACGTCCGATGCCCTACCCTAACCAATGCCCTAATTTTAACCAGTACACAAACACTAACTCATGCCCTCAAACGTACTTTAACCCTTAAGCATTGTCGTACCCAATCCTCTACCCTAATCCCTCCCCATTCCCTAACCCTAACCCTAAGCGAAACCCTGAACGTGACCCTTTTCCGAGGCCTTACCCTCATCTGTGCCCTTGTCTTCACCAGTACACCAACACTACCTCGTGCCCTCACACTTACGCTAACGCTTTAGCATTGTGGTACCCTAACCAGTACCCTAATCCCTCTCCATTCTCTAACCCGAATCCTAACCCTGACCCTCACCCGAAGCCTTACCTTCACCCGTGCCCTAATCTTAACCAGGGCACCAAGGCTAACTCTTACCCTCACACGTACGCTAACACTAAACCGCAGCGGTACCCTAACCTGTACCCTAATCACTCTCCATTCTCTAACCCTAACCCTAACGTGAAACCTAACCATGACACTCACCCGAAACTTTACCCTCACCCCTGTCCTAATTTTAACCAGTAAATCAACACTAACCCATGCCCTCTAATGTACGCTAACCCTAAGCCATTGCCGTACCATAACCTGTACCCTAATCAATCCCCATTCCCTAACCCTAACCCTAAACCTAACCCTTAACGTGACCCTCTTCCGAGGCCTTACCCTCACCCGTGCCCTAATCGTAAGTAGTACACTAACACTAACTAGTGACCTCACACGTACGCTCAACCTTAAGCGTTGTGGTACCCTAAACTGTGCCCTAATATCTCCCCATTCCCTAACCCTTACCCTAACCCGAATTCTATCCCTGACCTTCAACCGAAACCTTACCCTCACCAGTGCCCTAATCTTAACCAGGACACCAACACTAACTCGTGCCCTCACACGTACGCCAACCCTAAATCGTTGTCGTACCCTAAACTGTACCCTAATCCCTCCCCATTCCCTAACCCTAACCCTAACCCGAATCCTAACCCTGACCCTCACCTGAAACCTTACCCTCATCCGTGCCCTAATCTTAACCAGGACACTAACACTAACCCTTGCCCGCACACGAATGCTAACCCTTAAGCACTGTCGTACCCTAAGCTGTACCCTAATCCCTCTGCATTCCTTAACCCTAACCCTAACCCAAATCCTAACCCTGACCCTCACCCGAAGCCTTACCCTCACCCGTGCCCTAATCTTAACCAGGACACCAACACTAACTCGTGCCCTCACACGTACGCTAAACCTTAAGCGTTGTCGTACCCTAAATTATACCCTAATCCCTCCCCATTCCTTAACCCTAACCCTAACCCCATCCCTAAACCTGACCCCCGTCCGATGCCCTAACCTAACCAATGCCCTAAACTTAACCAGTACACAAACACTAACTCATGCCCTCAAACGTACGTTAACCCTTAAGCATTGTCGTACCCTATCCTCTACCCTAATCCCTCCCCATTCCCTAACCCTAACCCTAAGCGAAACCCTGAACGTGACCCTTTTCCGAGGCCTTACCCTCATCGGTGCCCTTGTCTTAACCAGTACACCAACACTGACTCGTGCCCTCACACTTACGCTAACACTTAGCATTGTCGTACCCTAACCTGTACCCTAATCCCTCTCCATTCCCTAACCCGAACCCTAACCCGAATCCTAACCCTGACCCTCACCAGAAGCCTTACCCTCACCCGTGCCCTAATCTTAACCAGGACACCAAGACTAACTCGTGCCCTCACACGTACGCTAACACTAAACCGCAGCGGTACCCTAACCTGTACCCTAATCCCTCTCCATTCCCTAACCCTAACCCTAACCTGAAACCTAACCATGACACTCACCCGAAACTTTACCCTCACCCCTGTCCTAATTTTAACCAGTACATCAACACTAACCCATGCCCTCTAACGTACGCTAACCCTAAGCCATTGCCGTACCCTAACCTGTACCCTAATCAATCCCCATTCCCTAACCCTAACCCTAACCCTAACCCTTAACGTGACCCTCTTCCGAGGCCTTACCCTCCCCCGTGCCCTAATCTTAACCAGGACACCAACATTAACTCGTGCCCTCACACGTACGCTAACCCTTAATCGTTGTCGTACCCTAAACTGTACCCTAATCCCTCCCCATTCCCTAACCCTAACCCTAACCCGAATCCTTACCCTGACCCTCACCTGAAGCCTTACCCTCACCCGTGCCCTAATCGTAAGCAGTACACTAACACTAACTAGTGACCTCACACGTATGCTAAACTTTAAGCGTTGTGGTACCCTAAACTGTGCTCTAATATTTCCCCATTCCCTAACCCTAACCCTAACCCGAATTCTATCCCTGACCCTCACCTGAAACCTTACCCTCACCCGTGCCCTAATCTTAACCAGGACACCAACACTAACTCGTGCCCTCACATGTACGCCCACCCTTAATCGTTGTCGTACCCTAAACTGTACCCTAATCCCTCCCCATTCCCTAACCCTAACCCTAACCCGAATCCTAACCCTGACCCTCACCTGAAGCCTTACCTTCACCCGTGCCCTAATCTTAACCAGGGCACTAACACTAACCCTTGCCCTCACACGAACGCTAACCCTTAATCACTGTCGTACCCTAAGCTGTACCCTAATCCCTCTGCATTCCTTAACCCTAACCCTAACACGAATCCTAACCCTGACCCTCACCCGAAGCATTACCCTCACCCGTGCCCTAATCTTAACCAGGACACCAACACTAACTCGTGCCCTCACACGTACGCTAAACCTTAAGCGTTGTCGTACCCTAAATTGTACCCTAATCCCTCCCCATTCCTTAACCCTAACCCTAACCTCATCCCTAAACCTGACCCACGTCCGATGCCCTATCCTAACCAATGCCCTAATTTTAACCAGTACACAAACACTAACTCATGCCCTCAAACGTACTTTAACCCTTAAGCATTGTCGTACCCAATTCTCTACCCTAATCCCTCCCCATTCCCTAACCCTAATCCTAAGCGAAACCCTGAACGTGACCCTTTTCCGAGGCCTTACCCTCATCTGTGCCCTTGTCTTCACCAGTACACCAACACTACCTCGTGCCCTCACACTTACGCTAACGCTTTAGCATTGTGGTACCCTAACCAGTACCCTAATCCCTCTCCATTCCCTAACCCTAACCCTAACCCGAATCCTAACCCTGACCCTCACCCGAAGCCTTACCTTCACTCGTGCCCTAATCTTAACCAGGGCACCAAGACTAACTCGTGCCCTCACACGTACGCTAACACTAAACCGCAGCGGTACCCTAACCTGTACCCTAATCCCTCTCCATTCTCTAACCCTAACCCTAACCTGAAACCTAACCATGACACTCACCCGAAACTTTACCCTCACCCCTGTCCTAATTTTAACCAGTAAATCAACACTAACCCATGCCCTCTAATGTACGCTAACCCTAAGCCATTGCCGTACCCTAACCTGTACCCTAATCAATCCCCATTCCCTAACCCTAACCCTACCCCTAACCCTTAACGTGACCCTCTTCCGAGGCCTTACCCTCACCCGTGCCCTAATCGTAAGCACTACACTAACACTAACTAGTGACCTCACACGTATGCTAAACCTTAAGCGTTGTTGTACCCTAAACTGTGCCCTAATATTTCCACATTCCCTAACCCTAACCCTAACCCGAATTCTATCCCTGACCCTCACCTGAAACCTTACCCTCACCCGTGCCCTAATCTTAACCAGGACACCAAGACTAACTCGTGCCCTCACACGTATGCTAACACTAAACTGCAGCGGTACCCTAACCTGTACCCTAATCCCTCTCCATTCCCTAAACCTAACCCTAACCTGAAACCTAACCATGACACTCACCCGAAACTTTACCCTCACCCCTGTCCTAATTTTAACCAGTACATCAACACTAAACCATGCCCTCTAACGTACGCTAACCCTAAGCCAATGCCGTAGCCTAACCTGTACCCTAAACCCTCCCCATTCCCTAACCCTAACCCTAAGCGAAACCCTGAACGTGACCCTTTTCCGAGGCCTTACCCTCATCGGTGTCCTTGTCTTAACCAATACACCAACACTAACTCGTGCCCTCACACTTAGGCTAACACTTAAGCATTGTCGTACCCTAACCTGTACCCTAATCCCTCTCCATTCCCTAACCCTAACCCTAACCCGAATCCTAACCCTGACCCTCACCCGAAGCCTTACCCTCACCCGTGCCCTAATCTTAACCAGGACACCAACACTAACTCGTGCCCTCACACGTACGCTAACACTAAACCGCAGCGGTACCCTAACCTGTACACTAATCCCTCTCCATTCCCTAACCCTAACCCTAACCTGAAACCTAACCATGACACTCACCCGAAACTTTACCCTCACCCGTGTCCTAATCTTAACCAGTACATCAACACTAACTCATGCCTTCTAACGTACGCTAACCCTAAGCCATTGCCGTACCCTAACCTGTACCCTAATCAATCCCAATTCCCTAACCCTAACCCTAACCGTAACCCTTAACGTGACCCTTTTCCGAGGCCTTATCCTCACCCGTGCCCTAATCGTAAGCAGTACACTAACACTAACTAGTGACCTCACACGTACGCTAAACCTTAAGCGTTGTGGTACCCTAAACTGTGCCCTTATATCTCCCCATTCCCTAACGCTAACCCTAACCCGAATTCTATCCCTGACCCTCACCCGAAACCTTACCCTCACCCGTGCCCTAATCTTAACCAGGACACCAACACTAACTCGTGCCCTCACACGTACGCTAACCCTTAATCGTTGTCGTACCCTAAACCGTAGCCTAATCCCTCCCCATTCCCTAAACCTAACCCTAACCCGAATCCTAACCCTGACCCTCACCTGAAGCCTTACCCTCACCCGTGCCCTAATCTTAACCAGGACACTAACACTAACCCTTGCCCTCACATGAATGCTAACCCTTAAGCACTGTCGTACGCTAAGCTGTACCCTAATCCCTCTGCATTCCTTAACCCTAACCCTAACACGAATCCTAACCCTGACGCTCACCCGAAGCCTTACCCTCACCCGTGCCCTAATCTTAACCTGGACACCAACACTAACTCGTGCCCTCACACGTACACTAAACCTTAAGCGTTGTCGTACCCTAAATTGTACCCTAATCCCTCCCCATTCCTTAACACTAACCCTAACCGCATCCCTAAACCTGACCCACGTCCGGTGCCCTACCCTAACCAATGCCCTAATTTTAACCAGTACACAAACACTAACTCATGCCCTCAAACGTACTTTACCCCTTAAGCATTGTCGTACCCAATCCTCTACCCTAATCCCTCCCCATTCCCTAACCCTAACCCTAAGCGAAACCCTGAACGTGACCCTTTTCCGAGGCCTTACCCTCATCGGTGCCCTTGTCTTAAGCAGTACAAAAACACTAACTCGTGCCCTCACACTTATGCTAACCCTTAAGCATTGTCGTACCCTAACCTGTACCCTAATCCCTCTCCAATCCCTAACCCTAACCCTAACCCGAAGCCTTACCCTCACCCGTGCCCTAATCTTAACCAGGACACCAAGACTAACTCGTGCCCTCACACGTACGCTAACACTAAACCGCAGCGGTACCCTAACCTGTACCCTAATCCCTCTCCATTCCCTAAACCTAACCCTAACCTGAAACCTAACCATGACACTCACCCGAAACTTTACCCTCACCCCTGTCCTAATTTTAACCAGTACATCAACACTAACCCATGCCATCTAACGTACGCTAACCCTAAGCCATTGCCGTACCCTAACCTGTACCCTAATCAATCCCCATTCCCTAACCCTAACCCTAACCCTAACCCATAACGTGACCCTCTTCCGAGGCCTTACCCTCACCTGTGCCCTAATCGTAAGCACTACACTAACACTGACTAGTGACCTCACACGTATGCTAAACCTTAAACGTTGTGGTACCCTAAACTGTGCCCTAATATCTCCCCACTCCCTAACCCTAACCGTAAGCGAAACCCTGTACGTGACCCTTTTTCGAGGCCTTACCCTCATCGGTGCCCTTGTCTAAACCAGTACACCAAAACTGACTCGTGACCTCACACTTACGCTAACCCTTAGCATTGTCGTACCCTAACCTGTACCCTAATCCCTCTCCATTCCCTAACCCGAACCCTAACCCGAATCCTAAACCTGACCCTCACCCGAAGCCTTACCCTCACCCGTGCCCTAATCTTAACCAGGACACCAACACTAACTCGTGCCCTCACACGTACGCCAACCCTTAATCGTTGTCGTACCCTAAACTGTACCCTAATCCCTCCCCATTCCCTAACCCTAACCCTAACCCAAATCCTAACCCTGACCCTCACCTGAAACCTTACCCTCATCCGTGCCCTAATCTTAACCAGGACACTAACACTAACACTTGCCCGCACACGAATGCTAACCCTTAAGCACTGTCGTACCCTAAGCTGTACCCTAATCCCTCTGCATTCCTTAACCCTAACCCTAACCCAAATCCAAACCCTGACCCTCACCCGAACCCTTACCCTCACCCGTGCCCTAATCTTAACCAGGACACCAACACTAACTCGTGCCCTCACACGTACGCTAAACCTTAAGCGTTGTCGTACCCTAAATTATACCCTAATCCCTCCCCATTCCTTAACCCTAACCCTAACCCCATCCCTAAACCTGACCCACGTCCGAAGCCCTAACCTAACCAATGCCCTAAACATAACCAGGACACAAACACTAACTCAAGCCCTCAAACGTACGTTAACCCTTAAGCATTGTCGTACCCTATCCTCTACCCTAATCCGTCCCCATTCCCTAACCCTAACCCTAAGCGAAACCCTGAACGTGACCCTTTTCCGAGGCCTTACCCTCATCGGTGCCCTTGTCTTAACCAGTACACCAAAACTGACTCGTGCCCTCACACTTACGCTAACCCTTAGCATTGTCGTACCCTAACCTGTACCCTAATCCCTCTCCATTCCCTAACCCGAACCCTAACCCGAATCCTAACCCTGACCCTCACCAGAAGCCTTACCCTCACCCGTGCCCTAATCTTAACCAGGACACCAAGACTAACTCGTGCCCTCACACGTACGCTAATACTAAACCGCAGCGGTACCCTAACCTGTACCCTAATCCCTCTCCATTCCCTAACCCTAACCCTAACCTGAAACCTAACCATGACACTCACCCGAAACTTTACCCTCACCCCTGTCCTAATTTTAACCAGTACATCAACACTAACCCATGCCCTCTAACGTACGCTAACCCTAAGCCATTGCCGTACCCTAACCTGTACCCTAATCAATCCCCATTCCCTAACCCTAACCCTAACCCTAACCCTTAACGTGATCCTCTTCCGAGGCCTTATCCTCACCCGTGCCCTAATCGTAAGCAGTACACTTACACTAACTAGTGACCTCACACGTACGCTAAACCTTAAGCGTTGTGGTACCCTAAACTGTGCCCTTATATCTCCCCTTTCCCTAACCCTAACCCTAACCCGAATTCTATACCTGACCCTCACCCGAAACCTTACACTCACCCGTGCCCTAATCTTAACCAGGACACCAACACTAACTCGTGCCCTCACACGTACGCTAACCCTTAATCGTTGTCGTACCCTAAAATGTACCCTAATCCCTCCCCATTCCCTAACCCTAACCCTAACCTGAATCCTAAACCTGACCCTCACCTGAAGCCTTACCCTCACCCGTGCCCTAATCTTAACCAGGACACTAACACTAACCCTTGCCCTCACACGAACGCTAACCCTTAAGCACTGTCGTACCCTAAAATGTACCCTAATCCCTCCCCATTCCTTAACCCTAACCCTAACCGCATCCCTAAACCTGACCCACGTCCGATGCCCTACCCTAACCAATGCCCTAATTTTAACCAGTACACAAACACTAACTCATGCCCTCAAACGTACTTTAACCTTTAAGCATTGTCGTACCCAATCCTCTACCCTAATCCCTCCCCATTCCCTAACCCTAACCTTAAGCGAAACCCTGAACGTGACCCTTTTCCGAGGCCTTACCCTCATCGGTGCCCTTGTCTTAAGCAGTACACCAACACTAACTCGTGCCCTCACACTTACGCTAACCCTTAAGCATTGTCGTACCCTAACCTGTACCCTAATCCCTCTCCAATCCATAACCCTAACCCTAACCCGAATCCTAACCCTGACTCTCACCCGAAGCCTTACCCTCACCCGTGCCCTAATCTTAACCAGGACACCAAGACTAACTCGTGCCCTCACACGTACGCTAACACTACACCGCAGCGGTACCCTAACCTGTACCCTAATCCCTCTCCATTCCCTAAACCTAACCCTAACCTGAAACCTAACCATGACACTCACCCGAAACTTTACCCTCACCCCTGTCCTACTTTTAACCAGTACATCAACACTAACACATGACCTCTAACGTACACTAACCCTAAGCCATTGCCGTACCCTAACCTGTACCCTAATCAATCCCCATTCCCTAACCCTAACCCTAACCCTAACCCTTAACGTGACCCTATTCCGAGGCCTTACCCTCACCCGTGCCCTAATCGTAAGCAGTACACTAACACTAACTAGTGACCTCACACGTACGCTAAACCTTAAGCGTTGTGGTACCCTAAACTGTGCCCTAATATCTCCCCATTCCCTAACCCTAACCCTAACCCGAATTCTATCCCTGACACTCACCCGAAACCTTACCCTCACCCGTGCCCTAATCTTAACCAGGACACCAACACTAACTTGTGCCCTCACACGTACGCTAACCCTTAATCGTTGTCGTACCCTAAACTGTACCCTAATCCCTCCCCATTCCCTAACCCTAAGCCTAATCCGAATCCTAACCCTGACCCTCACCTGAAGCCTTACCCTCACCCGTGACCTAATCTTAACCAGGACACTAACACTAACCCTTGCCCTCACACGAACGCTAACCCTTAAGCACTGTCGTACCCTAAGCTGTACCCTAATCCCTCTGCATTCCTTAACCCTAACACTAACCCGAATCCTAACCCTGACCCTCACCCGAAGCCTTACCCTCACCCGTGCCCTAATCTTAACCAGGACACCAACACTAACACGTGCCCTCACACGTACGCTAAACCTTAAGCGTTGTCGTACAATAAATTGTACCCTAATCCCTCCCCATTCCTTAACCCTAACCCTAACCCCATCCCTAAACCTGACCCACTTCCGATGCCCTACCCTAACCAATGCCCTAATCTTAACCAGTACACAAACACTAACTCATGCCCTCAAACGTACGCTAACCCTTAAGCATTGTCGTACCCCATCCTGTACCCTAATCCCTCCCCATTACCTAACCCTAACCCTAAGCGAAACCCTGAACGTGACCCTTTTCCGAGGCCTTACCCTCATCGGTGCCGTTGTCTTAACCAGTACACCAACACTAACTCGTGCCCTCACACTTACGCTAACCCTTAAGCATTGTCGTACCCTAACCTGTACCCTAACCCCTCTCCATTCCCTAACCCTAACCCTAACCTGAATCCTAACCCTGACCCTCACCCGAAGCCTTACCCTCACCCGTGCCCTAATCTTAACCAGGACACCAAGACTAACTCGTGCCCTCAAACGTAGGCTAACACTAAACCGCAGCGGTACCCTAACTTGTACCCTAATCCCTCTCCATTCCCTAACCCTAACCCTAACCTGAAACCTAACCATGACACTCACCCGAAACTTTACCCTCACCCGTGTCCTAATTTTAACCAGTACATCAACACTAACCCATGCCCTCTAACGTACGCCAACCCTAAGCCATTGCCGTACCCTAACCTGTACCCTAATCAATCCCCATTCCCTAACCCTAACCCTAACCCTAACCCTTAACGTGACCCTCTTCTGAGGCCTTACCCTCACCCGTGCCCTAATCGTAAGCAGTACACTAACACTAACTAGTGACCTCACACGTACGCTAAACCTTAAGCATTGTGGTACCCTAAACTGTGCCCTAATATCTCCCCATTCCCTAACCCTAACCCTAACCCGAATTCTATCCCTGACCCTCACCCGAAACCTTACCCTCACCCGTGCCCTAATCTTAACCAGGACACCAACACTAACTCGTGCCCTCACACGTACGCTAAACATTAAGCGTTGTCGTACCCTAAATTGTACCCTAATCCCTCCCCATTCCTTAACCCTAACCCTAACCCCATCCCTAAACTTGACCCACTTCCGATGCCCTACCCTAACCAATGCCCTAAACTTAACCAGTACACAAACACTAACTCATGCCCTGAAACGTACGCTAACCCTTAAGCATTGTCGTACCCTATCCTGTACCCTAATCCCTCCCCATTCCCTAACACTAACCCTAAGCGAAACCCTGAACGTGACCCTTTTCCGAGGCCTTACCCTCATCGGTGCCATTGTCTTAACCAGTACACCAACACTAACTCGTGCCCTCAAACTTACGCTAACCCTTAAGCATTGTCTTACCCTAACCTGTACCCTAATCCCTCTCCATTCCCTAACCCTAACCCTAACCCGAATCCTAAACCTGACCCTCACCCGAAGCCTTACCCTCACCCGTGCCCTAATCTTAACCAGGACACCAAGACTAACTCGTGCCCTCAAACGTACGCTAACACTAAACCGCAGCGGTACCCTAACCTGTACCCTAATCCCTCTCCATTCCCTAACCCTAACCCTAACCTGAAACCTAACCATGACACTCACCCGAAACTTTACCCTCACCCGTGTCCTAATTTTAACCAGTACATCAACACTAACCCATGCCCTCTAACGTACGCCAACCCTAAGCCATTGCCGTACCCTAACCTGTGCCCTAATCAATCCCCATTCCCTAACCCTAACCTTAACCCTAACCCTTAACGTGACCCTCTTCCGAGGCCTTACCCTCACCCGTGCCCTAATCGTAAGCAGTACACTAACACTAACTAGTGACCTCACACGTACGCTAAACCTTAAGCGTTGTGGTACCCTAAACTGTGCCCTAATATCTCCCCATTCCCTAACCCTAACCCTAACCCGAATCCTAACCCTGACCCTCACCTGAAGCCTTACCCTCACCCGTGCCCTAATCTTAACCAGGACACTAACACTAACCCTGGCCCTCACACAAACGCTAACCCTTAAGCACTGTCGTACCCTAAGCTGTACCCTAATCCCTCTGCATTCCTTAACCCTAACCCTAACCCGAATCCTAACCCTGACCCTCACCCGAAGCCTTACCCTCACCCGTGCCCTAATCTTAACCAGGACACCAACACTGACTCGTGCCCTCACACGTACGCTAAACCTTAAGCGTTGTCGTACCCTAAATTGTACCCTAATCCCTCCCCATTCCTTAACCCTAACCCTAACCCCATCCCTAACCTGACCCACTTCCGAAGCCCTACCCTAACCAATGCCCTAATCTTAACCAGTACACAAACACTAACTCATGCCCTCAAACGTACGCTAACCCTTAAGCATTGTCGTACCCCATCCTGTACCCTAATCCCTCCCCATTCCCTAACCCTAACCCTAAGCGAAACCCTGAATGTGACCCTTTTCAGAGGCCTTACCCTCATCGGTGCCGTTGTCTTAACCAGTACACCAACACTAACTCGTGCCCTCACACTTACGCTAACCCTTAGCATTGTCGTACCCTAACCTGTACCCTAATCCCTCTCCATTCCCTAACCCGAACCCTAACCCGAATCCTAACCCTGACCCTCACCAGAAGCCTTACCCTCACCCGTGCCCTAATCTTAACCAGGACACCAAGACTAACTCGTGCCCTCACACGTACGCTAATACTAAACCGCAGCGGTACCCTAACCTGTACCCTAATCCCTCTCCATTCCCTAACCCTAACCCTAACCTGAAACCTAACCATGACACTCACCCGAAACTTTACCCTCACCCCTGTCCTAATTTTAACCAGTACATCAACACTAACCCATGCCCTCTAACGTACGCTAACCCTAAGCCATTGCCGTACCCTAACCTGTACCCTAATCAATCCCCATTCCCTAACCCTAACCCTAACCCTAACCCTTAACGTGATCCTCTTCCGAGGCCTTATCCTCACCCGTGCCCTAATCGTAAGCAGTACACTTACACTAACTAGTGACCTCACACGTACGCTAAACCTTAAGCGTTGTGGTACCCTAAACTGTGCCCTTATATCTCCCCTTTCCCTAACCCTAACCCTAACCCGAATTCTATACCTGACCCTCACCCGAAACCTTACACTCACCCGTGCCCTAATCTTAACCAGGACACCAACACTAACTGGTGCCCTCACACGTACGCTAACCCTTAATCGTTGTCGTACCCTAAAATGTACCCTAATCCCTCCCCATTCCCTAACCCTAACCCTAACCTGAATCCTAAACCTGACCCTCACCTGAAGCCTTACCCTCACCCGTGCCCTAATCTTAACCAGGACACTAACACTAACCCTTGCCCTCACACGAACGCTAACCCTTAAGCACTGTCGTACCCTAAAATGTACCCTAATCCCTCCCCATTCCTTAACCCTAACCCTAACCGCATCCCTAAACCTGACCCACGTCCGATGCCCTACCCTAACCAATGCCCTAATTTTAACCAGTACACAAACACTAACTCATGCCCTCAAACGTACTTTAACCTTTAAGCATTGTCGTACCCAATCCTCTACCCTAATCCCTCCCCATTCCCTAACCCTAACCTTAAGCGAAACCCTGAACGTGACCCTTTTCCGAGGCCTTACCCTCATCGGTGCCCTTGTCTTAAGCAGTACACCAACACTAACTCGTGCCCTCACACTTACGCTAACCCTTAAGCATTGTCGTACCCTAACCTGTACCCTAATCCCTCTCCAATCCATAACCCTAACCCTAACCCGAATCCTAACCCTGACTCTCACCCGAAGCCTTACCCTCACCCGTGCCCTAATCTTAACCAGGACACCAAGACTAACTCGTGCCCTCACACGTACGCTAACACTACACCGCAGCGGTACCCTAACCTGTACCCTAATCCCTCTCCATTCCCTAAACCTAACCCTAACCTGAAACCTAACCATGACACTCACCCGAAACTTTACCCTCACCCCTGTCCTACTTTTAACCAGTACATCAACACTAACACATGACCTCTAACGTACACTAACCCTAAGCCATTGCCGTACCCTAACCTGTACCCTAATCAATCCCCATTCCCTAACCCTAACCCTAACCCTAACCCTTAACGTGACCCTATTCCGAGGCCTTACCCTCACCCGTGCCCTAATCGTAAGCAGTACACTAACACTAACTAGTGACCTCACACGTACGCTAAACCTTAAGCGTTGTGGTACCCTAAACTGTGCCCTAATATCTCCCCATTCCCTAACCCTAACCCTAACCCGAATTCTATCCCTGACACTCACCCGAAACCTTACCCTCACCCGTGCCCTAATCTTAACCAGGACACCAACACTAACTTGTGCCCTCACACGTACGCTAACCCTTAATCGTTGTCGTACCCTAAACTGTACCCTAATCCCTCCCCATTCCCTAACCCTAAGCCTAACCCGAATCCTAACCCTGACCCTCACCAGAAGCCTTACCCTCACCCGTGCCCTAATCTTAACCAGGACACCAAGACTAACTCGTGCCCTCACACGTACGCTAATACTAAACCGCAGCGGTACCCTAACCTGTACCCTAATCCCTCTCCATTCCCTAACCCTAACCCTAACCTGAAACCTAACCATGACACTCACCCGAAACTTTACCCTCACCCCTGTCCTAATTTTAACCAGTACATCAACACTAACCCATGCCCTCTAACGTACGCTAACCCTAAGCCATTGCCGTACCCTAACCTGTACCCTAATCAATCCCCATTCCCTAACCCTAACCCTAACCCTAACCCTTAACGTGATCCTCTTCCGAGGCCTTATCCTCACCCGTGCCCTAATCGTAAGCAGTACACTTACACTAACTAGTGACCTCACACGTACGCTAAACCTTAAGCGTTGTGGTACCCTAAACTGTGCCCTTATATCTCCCCTTTCCCTAACCCTAACCCTAACCCGAATTCTATACCTGACCCTCACCCGAAACCTTACACTCACCCGTGCCCTAATCTTAACCAGGACACCAACACTAACTGGTGCCCTCACACGTACGCTAACCCTTAATCGTTGTCGTACCCTAAAATGTACCCTAATCCCTCCCCATTCCCTAACCCTAACCCTAACCTGAATCCTAAACCTGACCCTCACCTGAAGCCTTACCCTCACCCGTGCCCTAATCTTAACCAGGACACTAACACTAACCCTTGCCCTCACACGAACGCTAACCCTTAAGCACTGTCGTACCCTAAAATGTACCCTAATCCCTCCCCATTCCTTAACCCTAACCCTAACCGCATCCCTAAACCTGACCCACGTCCGATGCCCTACCCTAACCAATGCCCTAATTTTAACCAGTACACAAACACTAACTCATGCCCTCAAACGTACTTTAACCTTTAAGCATTGTCGTACCCAATCCTCTACCCTAATCCCTCCCCATTCCCTAACCCTAACCTTAAGCGAAACCCTGAACGTGACCCTTTTCCGAGGCCTTACCCTCATCGGTGCCCTTGTCTTAAGCAGTACACCAACACTAACTCGTGCCCTCACACTTACGCTAACCCTTAAGCATTGTCGTACCCTAACCTGTACCCTAATCCCTCTCCAATCCATAACCCTAACCCTAACCCGAATCCTAACCCTGACTCTCACCCGAAGCCTTACCCTCACCCGTGCCCTAATCTTAACCAGGACACCAAGACTAACTCGTGCCCTCACACGTACGCTAACACTACACCGCAGCGGTACCCTAACCTGTACCCTAATCCCTCTCCATTCCCTAAACCTAACCCTAACCTGAAACCTAACCATGACACTCACCCGAAACTTTACCCTCACCCCTGTCCTACTTTTAACCAGTACATCAACACTAACACATGACCTCTAACGTACACTAACCCTAAGCCATTGCCGTACCCTAACCTGTACCCTAATCAATCCCCATTCCCTAACCCTAACCCTAACCCTAACCCTTAACGTGACCCTATTCCGAGGCCTTACCCTCACCCGTGCCCTAATCGTAAGCAGTACACTAACACTAACTAGTGACCTCACACGTACGCTAAACCTTCAGCGTTGTGGTACCCTAAACTGTGCCCTAATATCTCCCCATTCCCTAACCCTAACCCTAACCCGAATTCTATCCCTGACACTCACCCGAAACCTTACCCTCACCCGTGCCCTAATCTTAACCAGGACACCAACACTAACTTGTGCCCTCACACGTACGCTAACCCTTAATCGTTGTCGTACCCTAAACTGTACCCTAATCCCTCCCCATTCCCTAACCCTAAGCCTAATCCGAATCCTAACCCTGACCCTCACCTGAAGCCTTACCCTCACCCGTGACCTAATCTTAACCAGGACACTAACACTAACCCTTGCCCTCACACGAACGCTAACCCTTAAGCACTGTCGTACCCTAAGCTGTACCCTAATCCCTCTGCATTCCTTAACCCTAACACTAACCCGAATCCTAACCCTGACCCTCACCCGAAGCCTTACCCTCACCCGTGCCCTAATCTTAACCAGGACACCAAGACTAACTCGTGCCCTCAAACGTAGGCTAACACTAAACCGCAGCGGTACCCTAACTTGTACCCTAATCCCTCTCCATTCCCTAACCCTAACCCTAACCTGAAACCTAACCATGACACTCACCCGAAACTTTACCCTCACCCGTGTCCTAATTTTAACCAGTACATCAACACTAACCCATGCCCTCTAACGTACGCCAACCCTAAGCCATTGCCGTACCCTAACCTGTACCCTAATCAATCCCCATTCCCTAACCCTAACCCTAACCCTAACCCTTAACGTGACCCTCTTCTGAGGCCTTACCCTCACCCGTGCCCTAATCGTAAGCAGTACACTAACACTAACTAGTGACCTCACACGTACGCTAAACCTTAAGCATTGTGGTACCCTAAACTGTGCCCTAATATCTCCCCATTCCCTAACCCTAACCCTAACCCGAATTCTATCCCTGACCCTCACCCGAAACCTTACCCTCACCCGTGCCCTAATCTTAACCAGGACACCAACACTAACTCGTGCCCTCACACGTACGCTAAACATTAAGCGTTGTCGTACCCTAAATTGTACCCTAATCCCTCCCCATTCCTTAACCCTAACCCTAACCCCATCCCTAAACTTGACCCACTTCCGATGCCCTACCCTAACCAATGCCCTAAACTTAACCAGTACACAAACACTAACTCATGCCCTGAAACGTACGCTAACCCTTAAGCATTGTCGTACCCTATCCTGTACCCTAATCCCTCCCCATTCCCTAACACTAACCCTAAGCGAAACCCTGAACGTGACCCTTTTCCGAGGCCTTACCCTCATCGGTGCCATTGTCTTAACCAGTACACCAACACTAACTCGTGCCCTCAAACTTACGCTAACCCTTAAGCATTGTCTTACCCTAACCTGTACCCTAATCCCTCTCCATTCCCTAACCCTAACCCTAACCCGAATCCTAAACCTGACCCTCACCCGAAGCCTTACCCTCACCCGTGCCCTAATCTTAACCAGGACACCAAGACTAACTCGTGCCCTCAAACGTACGCTAACACTAAACCGCAGCGGTACCCTAACCTGTACCCTAATCCCTCTCCATTCCCTAACCCTAACCCTAACCTGAAACCTAACCATGACACTCACCCGAAACTTTACCCTCACCCGTGTCCTAATTTTAACCAGTACATCAACACTAACCCATGCCCTCTAACGTACGCCAACCCTAAGCCATTGCCGTACCCTAACCTGTGCCCTAATCAATCCCCATTCCCTAACCCTAACCTTAACCCTAACCCTTAACGTGACCCTCTTCCGAGGCCTTACCCTCACCCGTGCCCTAATCGTAAGCAGTACACTAACACTAACTAGTGACCTCACACGTACGCTAAACCTTAAGCGTTGTGGTACCCTAAACTGTGCCCTAATATCTCCCCATTCCCTAACCCTAACCCTAACCCGAATCCTAACCCTGACCCTCACCTGAAGCCTTACCCTCACCCGTGCCCTAATCTTAACCAGGACACTAACACTAACCCTGGCCCTCACACAAACGCTAACCCTTAAGCACTGTCGTACCCTAAGCTGTACCCTAATCCCTCTGCATTCCTTAACCCTAACCCTAACCCGAATCCTAACCCTGACCCTCACCCGAAGCCTTACCCTCACCCGTGCCCTAATCTTAACCAGGACACCAACACTGACTCGTGCCCTCACACGTACGCTAAACCTTAAGCGTTGTCGTACCCTAAATTGTACCCTAATCCCTCCCCATTCCTTAACCCTAACCCTAACCCCATCCCTAACCTGACCCACTTCCGAAGCCCTACCCTAACCAATGCCCTAATCTTAACCAGTACACAAACACTAACTCATGCCCTCAAACGTACGCTAACCCTTAAGCATTGTCGTACCCCATCCTGTACCCTAATCCCTCCCCATTCCCTAACCCTAACCCTAAGCGAAACCCTGAATGTGACCCTTTTCAGAGGCCTTACCCTCATCGGTGCCGTTGTCTTAACCAGTACACCAACACTAACTCGTGCCCTCACACTTACGCTAACCCTTAAGCATTGTCGTACCCTAACCTGTACCCTAATCCCTCTCCATTCCCTAACCCTAACACTAACCCGAATCCTAACCCTGACCCTCACCTGAAGCCTTACCCTCACCCGTGCTCTAATCTTAACCAGGACACTAACACTAACCCTTGCCCTCACACGAACGCTAACCCTTAAGCACTGTTGTACCCTAAGCTGTACCCTAATCCCTCTGCATTCCTTAACCCTAACCCTAACCCGAATCCTAACCCTGACCCTCACCCGAAGCCTTACCCTCATGTGTGCCCTAATCTTAACCAGGACACCAACACTAATTCGTGCCCTCACACTTATGCTAACCCTTAAGCACTGTCGTACCCTAACCTGTACCCTAATCCCTCTCCATTCCCTAAGCCTAACCGTAACCTGAAACCTAACCATGACACTCACCCGAAACTTTACCCTCACCCGTGCCCTAATCTTAACCAGGACACCAAGACTAACTCGTGCCCTCAAACGTACGCTAACACTAAACCGCAGCGGTACCCTAACCTGTACCCTAATCCCTCTCCATTCCCTAACCCTAACCGTAACCTGAAACCTAACCATGACACTCACCCGAAACTTTAACCTCACCCGTGTCCTAATTTTTACCAGTACATCAACACTAACCCATGCCCTCTAACGTACGCCAACCCTAAGCCATTGCCGTACCCTAACCTGTACCCTAATCAATCCCCATTCCCTAACCCTGACCCTAACCCTAACCCTTAACGTGACCCTATTCCGAGGCCTTACCCTCACCCGTGCCCTAATCGTAAGCAGTACACTAACACTAACTAGTGACCTCACACGAACGCTAACCCTTAAGCACTGTCGTACCCTAAAATGTACCCTAATCCCTCCCCATTCCTTAACCCTAACCCTAACCGCATCCCTAAACCTGACCCACGTCCGATGCCCTACCCTAACCAATGCCCTAATTTTAACCAGTACACAAACACTAACTCATGCCCTCAAACGTACTTTAACCTTTAAGCATTGTCGTACCCAATCCTCTACCCTAATCCCTCCCCATTCCCTAACCCTAACCTTAAGCGAAACCCTGAACGTGACCCTTTTCCGAGGCCTTACCCTCATCGGTGCCCTTGTCTTAAGCAGTACACCAACACTAACTCGTGCCCTCACACTTACGCTAACCCTTAAGCATTGTCGTACCCTAACCTGTACCCTAATCCCTCTCCAATCCATAACCCTAACCCTAACCCGAATCCTAACCCTGACTCTCACCCGAAGCCTTACCCTCACCCGTGCCCTAATCTTAACCAGGACACCAAGACTAACTCGTGCCCTCACACGTACGCTAACACTACACCGCAGCGGTACCCTAACCTGTACCCTAATCCCTCTCCATTCCCTAAACCTAACCCTAACCTGAAACCTAACCATGACACTCACCCGAAACTTTACCCTCACCCCTGTCCTACTTTTAACCAGTACATCAACACTAACACATGACCTCTAACGTACACTAACCCTAAGCCATTGCCGTACCCTAACCTGTACCCTAATCAATCCCCATTCCCTAACCCTAACCCTAACCCTAACCCTTAACGTGACCCTATTCCGAGGCCTTACCCTCACCCGTGCCCTAATCGTAAGCAGTACACTAACACTAACTAGTGACCTCACACGTACGCTAAACCTTAAGCGTTGTGGTACCCTAAACTGTGCCCTAATATCTCCCCATTCCCTAACCCTAACCCTAACCCGAATTCTATCCCTGACACTCACCCGAAACCTTACCCTCACCCGTGCCCTAATCTTAACCAGGACACCAACACTAACTTGTGCCCTCACACGTACGCTAACCCTTAATCGTTGTCGTACCCTAAACTGTACCCTAATCCCTCCCCATTCCCTAACCCTAAGCCTAATCCGAATCCTAACCCTGACCCTCACCTGAAGCCTTACCCTCACCCGTGACCTAATCTTAACCAGGACACTAACACTAACCCTTGCCCTCACACGAACGCTAACCCTTAAGCACTGTCGTACCCTAAGCTGTACCCTAATCCCTCTGCATTCCTTAACCCTAACACTAACCCGAATCCTAACCCTGACCCTCACCCGAAGCCTTACCCTCACCCGTGCCCTAATCTTAACCAGGACACCAAGACTAACTCGTGCCCTCAAACGTAGGCTAACACTAAACCGCAGCGGTACCCTAACTTGTACCCTAATCCCTCTCCATTCCCTAACCCTAACCCTAACCTGAAACCTAACCATGACACTCACCCGAAACTTTACCCTCACCCGTGTCCTAATTTTAACCAGTACATCAACACTAACCCATGCCCTCTAACGTACGCCAACCCTAAGCCATTGCCGTACCCTAACCTGTACCCTAATCAATCCCCATTCCCTAACCCTAACCCTAACCCTAACCCTTAACGTGACCCTCTTCTGAGGCCTTACCCTCACCCGTGCCCTAATCGTAAGCAGTACACTAACACTAACTAGTGACCTCACACGTACGCTAAACCTTAAGCATTGTGGTACCCTAAACTGTGCCCTAATATCTCCCCATTCCCTAACCCTAACCCTAACCCGAATTCTATCCCTGACCCTCACCCGAAACCTTACCCTCACCCGTGCCCTAATCTTAACCAGGACACCAACACTAACTCGTGCCCTCACACGTACGCTAAACATTAAGCGTTGTCGTACCCTAAATTGTACCCTAATCCCTCCCCATTCCTTAACCCTAACCCTAACCCCATCCCTAAACTTGACCCACTTCCGATGCCCTACCCTAACCAATGCCCTAAACTTAACCAGTACACAAACACTAACTCATGCCCTGAAACGTACGCTAACCCTTAAGCATTGTCGTACCCTATCCTGTACCCTAATCCCTCCCCATTCCCTAACACTAACCCTAAGCGAAACCCTGAACGTGACCCTTTTCCGAGGCCTTACCCTCATCGGTGCCATTGTCTTAACCAGTACACCAACACTAACTCGTGCCCTCAAACTTACGCTAACCCTTAAGCATTGTCTTACCCTAACCTGTACCCTAATCCCTCTCCATTCCCTAACCCTAACCCTAACCCGAATCCTAAACCTGACCCTCACCCGAAGCCTTACCCTCACCCGTGCCCTAATCTTAACCAGGACACCAAGACTAACTCGTGCCCTCAAACGTACGCTAACACTAAACCGCAGCGGTACCCTAACCTGTACCCTAATCCCTCTCCATTCCCTAACCCTAACCCTAACCTGAAACCTAACCATGACACTCACCCGAAACTTTACCCTCACCCGTGTCCTAATTTTAACCAGTACATCAACACTAACCCATGCCCTCTAACGTACGCCAACCCTAAGCCATTGCCGTACCCTAACCTGTGCCCTAATCAATCCCCATTCCCTAACCCTAACCTTAACCCTAACCCTTAACGTGACCCTCTTCCGAGGCCTTACCCTCACCCGTGCCCTAATCGTAAGCAGTACACTAACACTAACTAGTGACCTCACACGTACGCTAAACCTTAAGCGTTGTGGTACCCTAAACTGTGCCCTAATATCTCCCCATTCCCTAACCCTAACCCTAACCCGAATCCTAACCCTGACCCTCACCTGAAGCCTTACCCTCACCCGTGCCCTAATCTTAACCAGGACACTAACACTAACCCTGGCCCTCACACAAACGCTAACCCTTAAGCACTGTCGTACCCTAAGCTGTACCCTAATCCCTCTGCATTCCTTAACCCTAACCCTAACCCGAATCCTAACCCTGACCCTCACCCGAAGCCTTACCCTCACCCGTGCCCTAATCTTAACCAGGACACCAACACTGACTCGTGCCCTCACACGTACGCTAAACCTTAAGCGTTGTCGTACCCTAAATTGTACCCTAATCCCTCCCCATTCCTTAACCCTAACCCTAACCCCATCCCTAACCTGACCCACTTCCGAAGCCCTACCCTAACCAATGCCCTAATCTTAACCAGTACACAAACACTAACTCATGCCCTCAAACGTACGCTAACCCTTAAGCATTGTCGTACCCCATCCTGTACCCTAATCCCTCCCCATTCCCTAACCCTAACCCTAAGCGAAACCCTGAATGTGACCCTTTTCAGAGGCCTTACCTTCATCGGTGTCGTTGTCTTAACCAGTACACCAACACTAACTCGTGCCCTCACACTTACGCTAACCCTTAAGCATTGTCGTACCCTAACCTGTACCCTAATCCCTCTCCATTCCCTAACCCTAACACTAACCCGAATCCTAACCCTGACCCTCACCTGAAGCCTTACCCTCACCCGTGCCCTAATCTTAACCAGGACACTAACACTAACCCTTGCCCTCACACGAACGCTAACCCTTAAGCACTGTTGTACCCTAAGCTGTACCCTAATCCCTCTGCATTCCTTAACCCTAACCCTAACCCGAATCCTAACCCTGACCCTCACCCGAAGCCTTACCCTCATGTGTGCCCTAATCTTAACCAGGACACCAACACTAATTCGTGCCCTCACACTTATGCTAACCCTTAAGCACTGTCGTACCCTAACCTGTACCCTAATCCCTCTCCATTCCCTAAGCCTAACCGTAACCTGAAACCTAACCATGACACTCACCCGAAACTTTACCCTCACCCGTGCCCTAATCTTAACCAGGACACCAAGACTAACTCGTGCCCTCAAACGTACGCTAACACTAAACCGCAGCGGTACCCTAACCTGTACCCTAATCCCTCTCCATTCCCTAACCCTAACCGTAACCTGAAACCTAACCATGACACTCACCCGAAACTTTAACCTCACCCGTGTCCTAATTTTTACCAGTACATCAACACTAACCCATGCCCTCTAACGTACGCCAACCCTAAGCCATTGCCGTACCCTAACCTGTACCCTAATCAATCCCCATTCCCTAACCCTGACCCTAACCCTAACCCTTAACGTGACCCTATTCCGAGGCCTTACCCTCACCCGTGCCCTAATCGTAAGCAGTACACTAACACTAACTAGTGACCTCACACGTACGCTAAACCTTAAGCGTTGTGGTACCCTAAACTGTGCCCTAATATCTCCCCATTCTCTAAACCTAACCCTTACCCGAATTCTATCCCTGACCCTCACCCGAAACCTTACCCTCACCTGTGCCCTAATCTTAACCAGGACACCAACACTAACTCGTGCCCTCACACGTACGCTAAACCTTAAGCGTTGTCGTACCCTAAATTGTACCCTAATCCCTCCCCATTCCTTAACCCTTACCCTAACCCCATCCCTAAACCTGACCCACTTCCGATGCCCTACCCTAACCAATGTCCTAACCTTAACCAGTATACAAACACTAACTCATGCCCTCAAACGTACGCTAACCCTTAAGCATTGTCGTACCCTACCCTGTACCCTAATCCCTCCCCATTCCCTAACCCTAACCGTAACCCGAATCCTAACCCTGACCCTCACCTGAAGCCTTACCCTCACTCGTGCCCTAATCTTAACCAGGACACTAACACTAACCCATGCCCTCACACGAACGCTAACCCTTAAGCACTGTCGTACCCTAAGCTGTACCCTAATCCCTCTGCATTCCTTAACCCTAACCCTAACCCGAATCCTAACCCTGACCCTCACCCGAAGCCTTACCCTCACCCGTGCCCTAATCTTAACCAGGACACCAACACTAACTCGTGCCGTCACACGTACGCTAAACCTTAAGCATTGTCGTACCCTAAATTGTACCCTAATCCCTCCCCATTCCTTAACCCTAACCCTAAACCCATCCCTAAACCTGACCCACTTCCGATGCCCTACCCTAACCAATGCCCTAATCTTAACCAGTACACAAACATTAACTCATGCCCTCAAACGTACGCTAACCCTTAAGCATTGTCGTACCCTATCCTGTACCCTAATCCCTCCCCATTCCCTAACCCTAACCCTAAGCAAAACCCTGAACGTGACCCTTTTCCGAGGCCTTACCCTCAGCGGTGCCATTGTCTTAACCAGTACAACAACACTAACTCGTGCCCTCACACTTACGCTAACCCTTAAGCATTGTCGTACCCTAACCTGTACCCTAATCCCTCTCCATTCCCTAACCCTAACCCTAACCCGAATCCTAAACCTGACCCTCACCCGAAGCCTTACCCTCACCCGTGCCCTAATCTTAACCAGGACACCAAGACTAACTCGTGCCCTCAAACGTACGCTAACACTAAACCGCAACGGTACCCTAACCTGTACCCTAATCCCTCTCCATTCCCTAACCCTAACCCTAACCTGAATCCTAACCATGACACTCACCCGAAACTTTACCCTCACCCGTGTCCTAATTTTAACCAGTATATCAACACTAACCCATGCCCTCTAACGTACGGCAACCCTAAGCCATTGCCGTACCCTAACCTGTACCCTAATCAATCCCCATTCCCTAACCCTAACCCTAACCCTAACCCTTAACGTGACCCTCTTCCGAGGCCTTACCCTCACCAGTGCCCTAATCGTAAGCAGTACACTAACACTAACTAGTGACCTCACACGTACGCTAAACCTTAAGCGTTGTGGTACCCTAAACTGTGCCCTAATATCTCCCCATTCCCTAACCCTAACCCTAACCCGAATTCTATCCCTGACTCTCACCCGAAACCTTACCCTCACCCGTGCCATAATCTTAACCAGGACACCAACACTAACTTGTGCCCTCACACGTATGCAAACCCTTAATCGTTGTCGTACCCTAAACTGTACCCTAATCCCTCCCTATTCCCTAACCCTAACCCTAACCCGAATCCTAACCCTGACCCTCACCCGAAGCCTTACCCTCACCCGTGCCCTAATCTTAACCAGGACACTAACAGTAACCCTTGCACTCACACGAACGCTAACCCTTAAGCACTGTCGTACCCTAAGCTGTACCCTAATCCCTCTGCATTCCTTAACCCTAACCCTAACCCGAATCCTAACCCTGACCCTCACCCGAAGCCTTACCCTCACCCGTGCCCTAATCTTAACCAGGACACCAACACTAACTCGTGCCCTCACACGTACGCTAAACCTTAAGCGTTGCCGTACCCTAAATTGTACCCTAATCCCTCCCCATTCCTTAACCCTAACCCTAACCCCATCCCTAACCTGACCCACTTCCGAAGCCCTACCCTAACCAATGCCCTAATCTTAACCAGTACACAAACACTAACTCATGCCCTCAAACGTACGCTAACCCTTAAGCATTGTCGTACCCCATCCTGTACCCTAATCCCTCCCCATTCCCTAACCCTAACCCTAAGCGAAACCCTGAATGTGACCCTTTTCAGAGGCCTTACCCTCATCGGTACCGTTGTCTTAACCAGTACACCAACACTAACTCGTGCCCTCACACTTACGCTAACCCTTAAGCATTGTCGTACCCTAACCTGTACCCTAATCCCTCTCCATTCCCTAACCCTAACCCTAACCCGAATCCTAACCCTGACCCTCACCTGAAGCCTTACTCTCACCCGTGCCCTAATCTTAACCAGGACACTAACACTAACCCTTGCCCTCACACGAACGCTAACCCTTAAGCACTGTTGTACCCTAAGCTGTACCCTAATCCCTCTGCATTCCTTAACCCTAACCCTAACCCGAATCCTAACCCTGACCCTCACCCGAAGCCTTACCCTCACCTGTGCCCTAATCTTAACCAGGACACCAACACTAATTCGTGCCCTCACACTTATGCTAACCCTTAAGCACTGTCGTACCCTAACCTGTACCCTAATCCCTCTCCATTCCCTAAGCCTAACCGTAACCTGAAACCTAACCATGACACTCACCCGAAACTTTACCCTCACCCGTGCCCTAATCTTAACCAGGACACCAAGACTAACTCGTGCCCTCAAACGTACGCTAACACTAAACCGCAGCGGTACCCTAACCTGTACCCTAATCCCTCTCCATTCCCTAACCCTAACCGTAACCTGAAACCTAACCATGACACTCACCCGAAACTTTAACCTCACCCGTGTCCTAATTTTTACCAGTACATCAACACTAACCCATGCCCTCTAACGTACGCCAACCCTAAGCCATTGCCGTACCCTAACCTGTACCCTAATCAATCCCCATTCCCTAACCCTGACCCTAACCCTAACCCTTAACGTGACCCTATTCCGAGGCCTTACCCTCACCCGTGCCCTAATCGTAAGCAGTACACTAACACTAACTAGTGACCTCACACGTACGCTAAACCTTAAGCGTTGTGGTACCCTAAACTGTGCCCTAATATCTCCCCATTCTCTAAACCTAACCCTTACCCGAATTCTATCCCTGACCCTCACCCGAAACCTTACCCTCACCTGTGCCCTAATCTTAACCAGGACACCAACACTAACTCGTACCCTCACACGTACGCTAAACCTTAAGCGTTGTCGTACCCTAAATTGTACCCTAATCCCTCCCCATTCCTTAACCCTTACCCTAACCCCATCCCTAAACCTGACCCACTTCCGATGCCCTACCCTAACCAATGCCCTAATCTTAACCAGTATACAAACACTAACTCATGCCCTCAAACGTACGCTAACCCTTAAGCATTGTCGTACCCTACCCTGTACCCTAATCCCTCCCCATTCCCTAACCCTAACCGTAACCCGAATCCTAACCCTGACCCTCACCTGAAGCCTTACCCTCACCCGTGCCCTAATCTTAACCAGGACACTAACACTAACCCATGCCCTCACACGAACGCTAACCCTTAAGCACTGTCGTACCCTAAGCTGTACCCTAATCCCTCTGCATTCCTTAACCCTAACCCTAACCCGAATCCTAACCCTGACCCTCACCCGAAGCCTTACCCTCACCCGTGCCCTAATCTTAACCAGGACACCAACACTAACTCGTGCCCTCACACGTACGCTAAACCTTAAGCATTGTCGTACCCTAAATTGTACCCTAATCCCTCCCCATTCCTTAACCCTAACCCTAAACCCATCCCTAAACCTGACCCACTTCCGATGCCCTACCCTAACCAATGCCCTAATCTTAACCAGTACACAAACATTAACTCATGCCCTCAAACGTACGCTAACCCTTAAGCATTGTCGTACCCTATCCTGTACCCTAATCCCTCCCCATTCCCTAACCCTAACCCTAAGCAAAACCCTGAACGTGACCCTTTTCCGAGGCCTTACCCTCAGCGGTGCCATTGTCTTAACCAGTACAACAACACTAACTCGTGCCCTCACACTTACGCTAACCCTTAAGCATTGTCGTACCCTAACCTGTACCCTAATCCCTCCCCATTCCCTAACCCTAACCCTAACCCGAATCCTAACCCTGACCCTCACCCGAAGCCTTACCCTCACCCGTGCCCTAATCTTAACCAGGACACCAAGACTAACTTGTGCCCTCAAACGTACGCTAACACTAAACCGCAGCGTTACCCTAACCTGTACCCTAATCCCTCTCCATTCCCTAACCCTAACCCTAACCTGAAACCTAACCATGACACTCTCCCGAAACTTTACCCTCACCCGTGTCCTAATTTTAACCAGTACATCAACACTAACCCATGCCCTCTAACGTAGGCCAATCCTAAGCCATTGCCGTACCCTAACCTGTACCCTAATCAATCCCCATTCCCTAACCCTAACCCTTAACGTGACCCTCTTCCGAGGCCTTACCCTCACCCGTGCCCTAATCGTAAGCAGTACACTAACACTAACTAGTGACCTCACACGTACGCTAAACCTTAAGCATTGTGGTACCCTAAACTATGCCCTAATATCTCCCCATTCCCTAACCCTAACCCTAACCCGAATTCTATCCCTGACCCTCACCAGAAACCTTACCCTCACCCGTGCCCTAATCTTAACCAGGCCACCAACACTAACTCGTGCCCTCACACATACGCTAACAGTTAATCGCTTTCGTACCCTAAACTGTACCCTAATCCCTCCCCATTCCCTAACCCTAACCCTAACCCGAATCCTAACCCTGACCCTCACCTGAAGCCTTACCCTCACCCGTGACCTAATCTTAACCAGGACACTAACACTAACCCTTGCCCTCACACGAACGCTAACCCTTAAACACTGTCGTACCCTAAGCTGTACCCTAATCCCTCTGCATTACTTAACCCTAACCCTAACCCGAATCCTAACCCTGACCCTCACCCGAAGCCTTACCCTCACCCGTGCCCTAATCTTAACCAGGACACCAACACTAACCCGTGCCCTCACACGTACGCTAAACCTTAAGCGTTGTCGTACCGTAAATTGTACCCTAATCCCTCCCCATTCCTTAACCCTAACCCTAACCCCATCCCTAAACCTGACCCACTTCCGATGCCCTACCCTAACCAATGCCCTAATCTTAACCAGTACACAAACACTAACTCATGCCCTCAAACGTACGCTAACCCTTAAGCATTGTCGTACCCTATCCTGTACCCTAAACCCTCCCCATTCCCTAACCCTAACCCTAAGCAAAACCCTGAACGTGACCCTTTTCCGAGGCCTTACCCTCATCGGTGCCGTTGTCTTAACCAGTACACCAACATTAACTCGTTCCCTCACACTTACGCTAACCCTTAAGCATTGTCGTACCCTAACCTGTACCCTAATCCCTCTCCATTCCCTAACCCTAACCCTAACCTGAATCCTAACCCTGACCCTCACCCGAAGCCTTACCCTCACCCGTGCCCTAATCTTAACCAGGACACTAACAGTAACCCTTGCCCTCACACGAACGCTAACCCTTAAGCACTGTCGTACCCTAAGCTGTACCCTAATCCCTCTGCATTCCTTAACCCTAACCCTAACCCGAATCCTAACCCTGACCCTCACCCGAAGCCTTACCCTCACCCGTGCCCTAATCTTAACCAGGACACCAACACTAACTCGTGCCCTCACACGTACGCTAAACCTTAAGCGTTGCCGTACCCTAAATTGTACCCTAATCCCTCCTCATTCCTTAACCCTAACCCTAACCCCATCCCTAAACCTGACCCACTTCCGATGCCCAACCCTAACCAATGCCCTAATCTTAACCAGTACACCAACACTAACTCATGCCCTCAAACGTACGCTAACCCTTAAGCATTGTCGTACCCTATCCTGTACCCTAATCCCTCCCCATTCCCTAACCCTAACCCTAAGCGAAACCCTGAACGTGACCCTTTTCCGAGGCCTTACCCTCATCGGTGCCGTTGTCTTAACCAGTACACCAACACTAACTCGTGCCCTCACACTTACGCTAACCCTTAAACATTGTCGTACCCTAACCTGTACCCTAATCCCTCTCCATTCCCTAACCCTAACCCTAACCCGAATCCTAACCCTGACCCTCACCCGAAGCCTTACCCTCACCCGTGCCCTAATCTTTACCAGGACACCAAGATTAACTCGTGCCCTCAAACGTACGCTAACAGTAAACCGCAGCGGTACCCTAACCTGTACCCTAATCCCTCTCCATTCCCTATCCCTAACACTAACCTGAAACCTAACCATGACACTCACCCGAAACTTTACCCTCACCCGTGTCCTAATTTTAACCAGTACATCAACACTAACCCATGCCCTCTAACGTACGCGAACCCTAAGCCATTGCCGTACCCTAACCTGTACCCTAATCAATCCCCATTCCCTAACCCTAACCCTAACCCTAACCCTTAACGTGACCCTCTTCCGAGGCCTTACCCTCACCCGTGCCCTAATCGTAAGCAGGACACCAACACTAACTTGTGCCCTCACACGTACGCTAACCCTTAATCGTTGTCGTACCCTAAACTGTACCCTAATCCCTCCCCATTCCCTAACCCTAACCCTAATCCGAATCCTAACCCTGACTCTCACCTGAAGCCTTACCCTCACCCGTGCCCTAATCTTAACCAGGACACTAGCACTAACCCTGCCCTCACACGAACGCTAACCCTTAAGCACTGTCGTACCCTAAGCTGTACCCTAATCCCTCTGCATTCCTTAACCCTAACCCTAACCCGAATCCTAACCCTGACCCTCACCCGAAGCCTTACCCTCACCGGTGCCCTAATCTTAACCAGGACACCAACACTAACTCGTGCCCTCAAACGTACGCTAAACCTTAAGCGTTGTCGTACCCTAAATTGTACCCTAATCCCTCCCCATTCCTTAACCCTAACCCTAACCCCATCCCTAAACCTGACCCACTTCCGATGCCCTACCCTAACCAATGCCCTAATCTTAACCAGTACACAAACACTAACTCATGCCCTCAAACGTACGCTAACCCTTAAGCATTGTCGTACCCTATCCTGTACCCTAAACCCTCCCCATTCCCTAACCCTAACCCTAAGCGAAACCCTGAACGTGACCCTTTTCCGAGGCCTTACCCTCATCGGTGCCGTTGTCTTAACCAGTACACCAACCCTAACTCGTGCCCTCACACTTACGCTAACCCTTAAGCATTGTCGTACCCTAACCTTTACCCTAATCCCTCTCCATTCCCTAACCCTAACCCTAAACCGAATCCTAACCCTGACCCTCACCCGAAGCCTTACCCTCACCCGTGCCCTAATCTTAACCAGGACACCAAGACTAACTTGTGCCCTCAAACGTATGCTAACACTAAACCGCAACGGTACCTTAACCTGTACCCTAATCCCTCTCCATTCCCTAACCCTAACCCTAACCTGAAACCTAACCATGACACTCTCCCGAAACTTTATCCTCACCCGTGTCCTAATTTTAACCAGTACATCAACACTAACCCATGCCCTCTAACGTACGCCAACCCTAAGCCATTGCCGTACCCTAACCTGTACCCTAATCAATCCCCATTCCCTAACCCTAACCCTAACCCTAACCCTTAACGTGACCCTCTTCGGAGGCCTTACCCTCACCCGTGCCCTAATCGTAAGCAGTACACTAACACTAACTAGTGACCTCACACATACGCTAAACCTTAAGCGTTGTGGTACCCTAAACTGTGCCCTAATATCTCCCCATTCCCTAACCCTAACCCTAACCCGAATTCTATCCCTGACCCTCACCCGAAACCTTACCCTCACCCGTGCCCTAATCTTAACCAGGACACCAACACTAACTCGTGCCCTCACACGTAAGCTAAACCTTAAGCGTTGTCGTACCCTAAATTGTACCCTAATCCCTCCCCATTCCTTAACCCTAACCCTAAACCCATCCCTAAACCTGACCCACTTCCGATGCCCTACCCTAACCAATGCCCTAATCTTAACCAGTACACAAAAACTAACTCATGCCCTCAAACGTACGCTAACCCTTAAGCATTGTCGTACCCTATCCTGTACCCTAATCCCTCCCCATTCCCTAACCCTAACCCTAAGCGAAACCCTGAACGTGACCCTTTTCCTAGGCCTTACCCACATCGGTGCCGTTGTCTTAACCAGTACACCAACACTAACTCGTGCCCACACACTTACGCTAAACCTTTAGCATTGTCGTACCCTAACCTGTACCCTAATCCCTCTCCATTCCCTAACCCTAACCCTAACCCTAACCCTAACACGAATCCTAACCCTGACCCTCACCCGAAGCCTTACCCTCACCCGTGCCCTAAGCTTTACCAGGACACCAAGATTAACTCGTGCCCTCAAACGTACGCTAACAGTAAACCGCAGCGGTACCCTAACCTGTACCCTAATCCCTCTCCATTCCCTAACCCTAACACTAACCTGAAACCTAACCATGACACTCACCCGAAACTTTACCCTCACCCGTGTCCTAATTTTAACCAGTACATCAACACTAACCCATGCCCTCTAACGTACGCCAACCCTAAGCCATTGCCGTACCCTAACCTGTACCCTAATCAATCCCCATTCCCTAACCCTAACCCTAACCCTAACCCTTAACGTGACCCTCTTCCGAGGCCTTACCCTCACCCGTGCCCTAATCGTAAGCAGGACACCAACACTAACTTGTGCCCTCACACGTACTCTAACCCTTAATCGTTGTCGTACCCTAAACTGTACCCTAATCCCTCCCCATTCCCTAACCCTAACCCTAACCCGAATCCTAACCCTGACTCTCACCTGAAGCCTTACCCTCACCCGTGCCCTAATCTTAACCAGGACACTAGCACTAACCCTGCCCTCACACGAACGCTAACCCTTAAGCACTGTCGTACCCTAAACTGTACCCTAATCCCTCTGCATTCCTTAACCCTAACCCTAACCCGAATCCTAACCCTGACCCTCACCCGAAGCCTTACCCTCACCGGTGACCTAATCTTAACCAGGACACCAACACTAACTCGTGCCCTCAAACGTACGCTAAACCTTAAGCGTTGTCGTACCCTAAATTGTACCCTAATCCCTCCCCATTCCTTAACCCTAACCCTAACCCCATCCCTAAACCTGACCCACTTCCGATGCCCTACCCTAACCAATGCCCTAATCTTAACCAGTACACAAACACTAACTCATGCCCTCAAACGTACGCTAACCCTTAAGCATTGTCGTAGCCTATCCTGTACCCTAATCCCTCCCCATTCCCTAACCCTAACCCTAAGCGAAACCCTGAACGTGACCCTTTTACGAGGCCTTACCCTCATCGGTGCCGTTGTCTTAACCAGTACACCAACACTAACTCGTGCCCTCACACTTACGCTAACCCTTAAGCATTGTCGTACCCTAACCTGTACCCTAATCCCTCTCAATTCCCTAACCCTAACCCTAACCCGAATCCTAATCCTGTCCCTCACCCGAAGCCTTACCCTCACCCGTGCCCTAATCTTAACCAGGACACCAAGACTAACTCGTGCCCTCAAACGTATGCTAACACTAAACCACAGCGGTACCCTAACCTGTACCATAATCCCTCTCCATTCCCTAACCTGAAACCTAACCATGACACTCACCCGAAACTTTACCCTCATCCGTGTCCTAATTTTAACCAGTACATCAACACTAACCCATGCCCTCTAACGTACGCCAACCCTAAGCCATTGCCGAACCCTAACCTGTACCCTAATCAATCCCCATTCCCTAACCCTAACCCTAACCCTAACCCTTAACGTGACCCTCTTCCGAGGGCTTACCCTCACCCGTGCCCTAATCGTAAGCAGTACACTAACACTAACTAGTGACCTCACACGTATGCTAAACCTTAAGCGTTGTGGTACCCTAAACTGTGCCCTAATATCTCCCCATTCCCTAACCCTAACCCTAACCCGAATTCTATCCCTGACCCTCACCCGAAACCTTACCCTCACCCGTGCCCTAATCTTAACCAGGACACCAACACTAACTCGTGCCCTCACACGTACGCTAAAACTTAAGCGTTGTCGTACCCTAAATTGTACCCTAATCCCTCCCCATTCCTTAACACTAACCCTAACCCCATCCCTAAACCTGACCCACTTCCGATGCCCTACCCTAACCAATGCCCTAATCTTAACCAGGACACAAACACTAACTCATGCCCTCAAACGTACGCTAACCCTTAAGCATTGTCATACCCTATCCTGTACCCTAATCCCTCCCCATTCCCTAACCCTAACCCTAAGCCAAACCCTGAACGTGACCCTTTTCCGAGGCCTTACCCTCATCGGTGCCGTTGTCTTAACCAGTACACCAACACTAATTCGTGCCCTCACACTTACGCTAAACCTTAAGCATTGTCGTACCCTAACCTGTACCCTAATCCCTCTCCATTCCCTAACCCTAACCCTAACCCTAACCCTAACCCGAATCCTAACCATGACCCTCACCAGAAGCCTTACCCTCACCCGTGCCCTAATCTTAACCAGGACACCAAGACTAACTTGTGCCCTCAAACGTATGCTAACACTAAACCGCAACGGTACCTTAACCTGTACCCTAATCCCTCTCCATTCCCTAACCCTAACCCTAACTGAAACCTAACCATGACACTCTCCCGAAACTTTATCCTCACCCGTGTCCTAATTTTAACCAGTACATCAACACTAACCCATGCCCTCTAACGTACGCCAACCCTAAGCCATTGCCGTACCCTAACCTGTACCCTAATCAATCCCCATTCCCTAACCCTAACCCTAACCCTAACCCTTAACGTGACCCTCTTCGGAGGCCTTACCCTCACCCGTGCCCTAATCGTAAGCAGTACACTAACACTAACTAGTGACCTCACACGTACGCTAAACCTTAAGCGTTGTGGTACCCTAAACTGTGCCCTAATATCTCCCCATTCCCTAACCCTAACCCTAACCCGAATTCTATCCCTGACCCTCACCCGAAACTTTACCCTCACCCGTGCCCTAATCTTAACCAGGACACCAACACTAACTCGTGCCCTCACACGTAAGCTAAACCTTAAGCGTTGTCGTACCCTAAATTGTACCCTAATCCCTCCCCATTCCTTAACCCTAACCCTAAACCCATCCCTAAACCTGACCCACTTCCGATGCCCTACCCTAACCAATGCCCTAATCTTAACCAGTACACAAACACTAACTCATGCCCTCAAACGTAAGCTAACCCTTAAGCATTGTCGTACCCTATCCTGTACCCTAATCCCTCCCCATTCCCTAACCCTAACACTAAGCGAAACCCTGAACGTGACCCTTTTCCGAGGCCTTACCCTCATAGGTGCCGTTGTCTTAACCAGTACACCAACACTAACTTGTGCCCTCACACTTACGCTAACCCTCAAGCATTGTCGTACCCTAGCCTGTACCCTAATCCCTCTCCATTCCCTAACCCTAACCCTAACCTGAAACCTAACCATGACACTCACCCGAAACTTTACCCTCACCCGTGTCCTAATTTTAACCAGTACATCAACACTAACCCATGCCCTCTAACGTACGCCAACCCTAAGCCATTGCCGTACCCTAACCTGTACCCTAATCAATCCCCATTCCCTAACCCTAACCCTAACCCTAACCCTTAACGTGACCCTCTTCCGAGGCCTTACCCTCACCCGTGCCCTAATCGTAAGCAGGACACCAACACTAACTTGTGCCCTCACACGTACGCTAACCCTTAATCGTTGTCGTACCCTAAACTGTACCCTAATCCCTCCCCATTCCCTAACCCTAACCCTAACCCGAATCCTAACCCTGACTCTCACCTGAAGCCTTACCCTCACCCGTGTCCTAATCTTAACCAGGACACTAGCACTAACCCTGCCCTCACACGAACGCTAACCCTTAAGCACTGTCGTACCCTAAGCTGTACCCTAAACCCTCTGCATTCCTTAACCCTAACCCTAACCCGAATCCTAACCCTGACCCTCACCCGAAGCCTTACCCTCACCGGTGCCCTAATCTTAACCAGGACACCAACACTAACTCGTGCCCTCAAACGTACGCTAAACCTTAAGCGTTGTCGTACCCTAAATTGTACCCTAATCCCTCCCCATTCCTTAACCCTAACCCTAACCCCATCCCTAAACCTGACCCACTTCCGATGCACTACCCTAACCAATGCCCTAATCTTAACCAGTACACAAACACTAACTCATGCCCTCAAACGTACGCTAACCCTTAAGCATTGTCGTAGCCTATCCTGTACCCTAATCCCTCCCCATTCCCTAACCCTAACCCTAAGCGAAACCCTGAACGTGACCCTTTTGCGAGGCCTTACCCTCATCGGTGCCGTTGTCTTAACCAGTACACCAACACTAACTCGTGCCCTCACACTTACGCTAACCCTTAAGCATTGTCGTACCCTAACCTGTACCCTAATCCCTCTCCATTCCCTAACCCTAACCCTAACCCAAATCCTAATCCTGTCCCTCACCCGAAGCCTTACCCTCACCCGTGCCCTAATCTTAACCAGGACACCAAGACTAACTCGTGCCCTCAAACGTATGCTAACACTAAACCACAGCGGTACCCTAACCTGTACCATAATCCCTCTCCATTCCCTAACCGTAACCCTAACCTGAAACCTAACCATGACACTCACCCGAAACTTTACCCTCATCCGTGTCCTAATTTTAACCAGTACATCAACACTAACCCATGCCCTCTAACGTACGCCAACCCTAAGCCATTGCCGAACCCTAACCTGTACCCTAATCAATCCCCATTCCCTAACCCTAACCCTAACCCTAACCCTTAACGTGACCCTCTTCCGAGGGCTTACCCTCACCCGTGCCCTAATCGTAAGCAGTACACTAACACTAACTAGTGACCTCACACGTACGCTAAACCTTAAGCGTTGTGGTACCCTAAACTGTGCCCTAATATCTCCCCATTCCCTAAATCTAACCCTAACCCGAATTCTATCCCTGACCCTCACCCGAAACCTTACCCTCACCCGTGCCCTAATCTTAACCAGGACACCAACACTAACTTGTGCCCTCACACGTACGCCTACCCTTAATCGTTGTCGTACCCTAAACTGTACCCTAATCCTTCCCCATTCCCTAACCCTAACCCTAACCCGAATCCTAACCCTGACCCTCACCTGAAGCCTTACCCTCACCCCTGCCCTAATCTTACCCAGGACACTAACACTAAACCTTGCCCTCACACGAACACTAACCCTTAAGCACTGTCGTACCCTAAGCTGTACCCTAATCCCTCTGCATTCCTTAACCCTAACCCTAACCCGAATCCTAACCCTGACCCTCAGCCGAAGCCTTACCCTCACCCATGCCCTAATCTTAACCAGCACACCAACACTAACTCGTGCCCTCACACGTACGTTAAACCTTAAGCGTTGTCGTACCCTAAATTGTACCCTAATCCCTCCCCATTCCTTAACCCTAACCCTAACCCCATCCCTAAACCTGACCCACTTCCGATGCCCTACCCTAACCAATGCCCTAATCTTAACCAGTACACAAACACTAACTCATGCCCTCAAACGTACGCTAACCCTTAAGCATTGTCGTACCCTATCCTGTACCCTAATCCCTCCCCATTCCCTAACCCTAACCCTAAGCGAAACCCTGAACGTGACCCTTTTCCGAGGCCTTACCCTCATAGGTGCCGTTGTCTTAACCAGTACACCAACACTAACTCGTGCCCTCACACTTACGCTAACCCTTAAGCATTGTCGTACCCTAGCCTGTACCCTAATCCCTCTCCATTCCCTAACCCTAACCCTAACCTGAAACCTAACCATGACACTCACCGGAAACTTTACCCTCACCCGTGTCCTAATTTTAACCAGTACATCAACACTAACCCATGCCCTCTAACGTACGCCAACCCTAAGCCATTGCCGTACCCTAACCTGTACCCTAATCAATCCCCATTCCCTAACCCTAACCCTAACCCTTAATGTGACCCTCTTCCGAGGCCTTACCCTCACCCGTGCCCTAATCGTAAGCAGTACACTAACACTAACTAGTGACCTCACACGTACGCTAAATCTTAAGCGTTGTGGTACCCTAAACTGTGCCCTAATATCTCCCCATTCCCTAACCCTAACCCTAACCAGAATTCTATCCCTGACCCTCACTCGAAAACTTACCCTCACCCGTGCCCTAATCTTAACCAGGACAGCAACACTAACTTGTGCGTCACACGTACGCTAACCCTTAAGCATTGTCGTACCCTAACCTGTACCATAATCCCTCTCCATTCCCTAACCCTAACCCTAACCCGAATCCTAAACCTGACCCTCACCCGAAGCCTTACCCTCACCCGTGCCCTAATCTTAACCAGGACACCAAGACTAACTCGTGCCCTCAAACGTACGCTAACACTAAACCGCAGCGGTACCCTAACCTGTACCCTAATCCTTCTCCATTCTCTAACCCTAACCCTAACCTGAAACCTAACCATGACACTCACCCGAAACTTTACCCTCACCCGTGTCCTAATTTTAACCAGTACATCAACACTAACCCATGCCCTCTAACGTACGCCAACCCTAAGCCATTGCCGTACCCTAACCTGTACCCTAATCAATCCCCATTCCCTAACCCTAACCCTAACCCTAACCCTTAACGTGACCCTCTTCCGAGGCCTTACCCTCACCCGTGCCCTAATCGTAAGCAGTACACTAACACTAACTAGTGACCTCACACGTACGCTAAACCTTAAGCGTTGTGGTACCCTAAACTGTGCCCTAATATCTCCCCATTCCCTAACCCTAACCCTAACCCGAATTCTATCCCTGACCCTCACTCGAAACCTTACCCTCACCCGTGCCCTAATCTTAACCAGGACACCAACACTAACTTGTGCAATCACACGTACGCTAACCCTTAAACGTTGTGGAACCCTAAACTGTACCCTAATCCCTCCCCATTCCCTAACCCTAACCCTAACCCGAATCCTAACCCTGACCCTCACCTAAAGCCTTACCCTCACCTGTGCCCTAATCTTAACCAGGACACCAACACTAACTCGTGCCCTCACACGTATGCTAAACCTTAAGCGTTGTCGTACCCTAAATTGTGCCCTAATCCCTCCCCATTCCTTAACCCTAACCCTAACCCCATCCCTAAACCTGACCCACTTCCGATGCCCTACCCTAACCAATGCCCTAATCTTAACCAGTACACAAACACTAACTCATGCCCTCAAACGTACGCTAACCCTTAAGCATTGTCGTACCCTAACCTGTACCCTAATCCCTCTCCATTCCCTAACCCTAACCCTAACCCAAATCCTAATCCTGTCCCTCACCCGAAGCCTTACCCTCACCCGTGCCCTAATCTTAACCAGGACACCAAGACTAACTCGTGCCCTCAAACGTATGCTAACACTAAACCACAGCGGTACCCTAACCTGTACCATAATCCCTCTCCATTCCCTAACCGTAACCCTAACCTGAAACCTAACCATGACACTCACCCGAAACTTTACCCTCATCCGTGTCCTAATTTTAACCAGTACATCAACACTAACCCATGCCCTCTAACGTACGCCAACCCTAAGCCATTGCCGAACCCTAACCTGTACCCTAATCAATCCCCATTCCCTAACCCTAACCCTAACCCTAACCCTTAACGTGACCCTCTTCCGAGGGCTTACCCTCACCCGTGCCCTAATCGTAAGCAGTACACTAACACTAACTAGTGACCTCACACGTACGCTAAACCTTAAGCGTTGTGGTACCCTAAACTGTGCCCTAATATCTCCCCATTCCCTAAATCTAACCCTAACCCGAATTCTATCCCTGACCCTCACCCGAAACCTTACCCTCACCCGTGCCCTAATCTTAACCAGGACACCAACACTAACTTGTGCCCTCACACGTACGCCTACCCTTAATCGTTGTCGTACCCTAAACTGTACCCTAATCCTTCCCCATTCCCTAACCCTAACCCTAACCCGAATCCTAACCCTGACCCTCACCTGAAGCCTTACCCTCACCCCTGCCCTAATCTTACCCAGGACACTAACACTAAACCTTGCCCTCACACGAACACTAACCCTTAAGCACTGTCGTACCCTAAGCTGTACCCTAATCCCTCTGCATTCCTTAACCCTAACCCTAACCCGAATCCTAACCCTGACCCTCAGCCGAAGCCTTACCCTCACCCATGCCCTAATCTTAACCAGCACACCAACACTAACTCGTGCCCTCACACGTACGTTAAACCTTAAGCGTTGTCGTACCCTAAATTGTACCCTAATCCCTCCCCATTCCTTAACCCTAACCCTAACCCCATCCCTAAACCTGACCCACTTCCGATGCCCTACCCTAACCAATGCCCTAATCTTAACCAGTACACAAACACTAACTCATGCCCTCAAACGTACGCTAACCCTTAAGCATTGTCGTACCCTATCCTGTACCCTAATCCCTCCCCATTCCCTAACCCTAACCCTAAGCGAAACCCTGAACGTGACCCTTTTCCGAGGCCTTACCCTCATAGGTGCCGTTGTCTTAACCAGTACACCAACACTAACTCGTGCCCTCACACTTACGCTAACCCTTAAGCATTGTCGTACCCTAGCCTGTACCCTAATCCCTCTCCATTCCCTAACCCTAACCCTAACCTGAAACCTAACCATGACACTCACCGGAAACTTTACCCTCACCCGTGTCCTAATTTTAACCAGTACATCAACACTAACCCATGCCCTCTAACGTACGCCAACCCTAAGCCATTGCCGTACCCTAACCTGTACCCTAATCAATCCCCATTCCCTAACCCTAACCCTAACCCTTAATGTGACCCTCTTCCGAGGCCTTACCCTCACCCGTGCCCTAATCGTAAGCAGTACACTAACACTAACTAGTGACCTCACACGTACGCTAAATCTTAAGCGTTGTGGTACCCTAAACTGTGCCCTAATATCTCCCCATTCCCTAACCCTAACCCTAACCAGAATTCTATCCCTGACCCTCACCCGAAAACTTACCCTCACCCGTGCCCTAATCTTAACCAGGACAGCAACACTAACTTGTGCGTCACACGTACGCTAACCCTTAAGCATTGTCGTACCCTAACCTGTACCATAATCCCTCTCCATTCCCTAACCCTAACCCTAACCCGAATCCTAAACCTGACCCTCACCCGAAGCCTTACCCTCACCCGTGCCCTAATCTTAACCAGGACACCAAGACTAACTCGTGCCCTCAAACGTACGCTAACACTAAACCGCAGCGGTACCCTAACCTGTACCCTAATCCCTCTCCATTCTCTAACCCTAACCCTAACCTGAAACCTAACCATGACACTCACCCGAAACTTTACCCTCACCCGTGTCCTAATTTTAACCAGTACATCAACACTAACCCATGCCCTCTAACGTACGCCAACCCTAAGCCATTGCCGTACCCTAACCTGTACCCTAATCAATCCCCATTCCCTAACCCTAACCCTAACCCTAACCCTTAACGTGACCCTCTTCCGAGGCCTTACCCTCACCCGTGCCCTAATCGTAAGCAGTACACTAACACTAACTAGTGACCTCACACGTACGCTAAACCTTAAGCGTTGTGGTACCCTAAACTGTGCCCTAATATCTCCCCATTCCCTAACCCTAACCCTAACCCGAATTCTATCCCTGACCCTCACTCGAAACCTTACCCTCACCCGTGCCCTAATCTTAACCAGGACACCAACACTAACTTGTGCAATCACACGTACGCTAACCCTTAAACGTTGTGGAACCCTAAACTGTACCCTAATCCCTCCCCATTCCCTAACCCTAACCCTAACCCGAATCCTAACCCTGACCCTCACCTAAAGCCTTACCCTCACCTGTGCCCTAATCTTAACCAGGACACCAACACTAACTCGTGCCCTCACACGTATGCTAAACCTTAAGCGTTGTCGTACCCTAAATTGTGCCCTAATCCCTCCCCATTCCTTAACCCTAACCCTAACCCCATCCCTAAACCTGACCCACTTCCGATGCCCTACCCTAACCAATGCCCTAATCTTAACCAGTACACAAACACTAACTCATGCCCTCAAACGTACGCTAACCCTTAAGCATTGTCGTACCCTAAACTGTACCCTAATCCCTCCCCATTCCCTAACCCTAACCCTAACCCGAATCCTAACCCTGACCCTCACCTAAAGCCTTACCCTCACCCGTACCCTAATCTTAACCAGGACACTAACACTAACCCTTGCCCTCACACGAACTCTAACCCTTAAGCACTGTCGTACCCTAAGCTGTACCCTAATCCCTCTGCATTCCTTAACCCTAACCCTAACCCGAATCCTAACCCTGACCCTCACCCAAAGCCTTACCCTCACCCGTGCCCTAATCTTAACCAGGACACCAACACTAACCTGTGCCCTCACACGTACGCTAAACCTTAAGCGTTGTCGTACCCTAAATTGTACCCTAATCCCTCCCCATTCCTTAACCCTAACCCTAACCCCATCCCTAAACTTGACCAACTTCCGATGCCCTACCCTAACCAATGCCCTAATCTTAACCAGTATACAAACACTAACTCATGCCCTCAAACGTACGCAAACCCTTAAGCATTGTCGTACCCTATCCTGTACCCTAATCCCTCCCCATTCCCTAACCCTAACCCTAAGCGAAACCCTGAACATGACCCTTTTCCGAGGCCTTACCCTCATCGGTGCCGTTGTCTTAACCAGTACACCAACACTAACTCGTGCCCTCACACTTACGCTAACCCTTAAGCATTGTCGTACCCTAACCTGTACCCTAATCCCTCTCCATTTCCTAACCCTAACCCTAACCCGAATCCTAACCCTGACCCTCACCCGAAGCCTTACCCTAACCCGTGCCCTAATCTTAACCAGGACACCAAGATTAACTCGTGCCCTCAAACGTACACTAACACTAAACCGCAGCTGTACCCTAACCTGTACCCTATTCCCTCTCCATTCCCTAACCCTAACCCTAACCTGAAACCTAACCATGACACTCACCCGAAACTTTACCCTCCCCCGTGTCCTAATTTTAACCAGTACATCAACACTCACCCATGCCCTCTAACGTACGCCAACCCTAAGCCATTGCCGTACCCTAACCTGTACCCGAATCAATCCCCATTCCCTAACCCTAACCCTAACCCTAACCCTTAACGTGACCCTCTTCCGAGGACTTACCCTCACCCGTGCCCTAATCGTAAGCAGTACACTAACACTAACTAGTGACCTCACACGTACGCTAAACCTTAAGCGTTGTGGTACCCTAAACTGTGCCCTATTATCTCCCCATTCCCTAACCCTAACCCTAACCCGAATTCTATCCCTGACCCTCACCTGAAACTTTACCCTCACCCGTGCCCTAATCTAAACCAGGACACCAACACTAACTTGTGCCCTCACACGTACGCTAACCCTTAATCGTTGTTGTACCCTAAACTGTACCCTAATCCCTCCCCATTCCCTAACCCTAACCCTAACCCGAATCCTAACCCTGACCCTCACCTGAAGCCTTACCCTCACCCGTGCCCTAATCTTAACCAGGACACTAACACTAACCCTTGCCCTCACACGAACGCTAACCCTTAAGCACTGTCGTACCCTAAGCTGTACCCTAATCCCTCTGCATTCCTTAACCCTAACCCTAACCCGAATCCTGACCCTGACCCTCACCCGAAGCCTTACCCTCACCCGTGCCCTAATCTTAACCAGGACACCAACACTAACTCGTGCCCTCAAACGGACGCTAAACCTTAAGCGTTGTCGTACCCTAAATTGTACCCTAATCCCTCCCCATTCCTTAA